>BRXY01000222.1:0-11067 GCA_030267945.1 Triparma strigata
CTAACCCTAACCCTAACCCTAACCCTAACCCTAACCCTAACCCTAACCCTAACCCTAACCCTAACCCTAAAACATAACCATAACCATAACCATAACCCTAACCCAGGGACGAGGCCGAGATGAAAAAAACGAAACAATCAAGGAGTTCAACACAAAATCCGAACGACTTGAGAGAGTGCTTACCCTCGTCTGCAAGCATCTTGGCGACTTGGAAAATGAGGAGCTGGGAGGAAAGGAGGAGGAGGTGACGGTTGCGGCAATTGCGGAGAGCGATGACTCAACGATAATTAAAAATAGAAGCTATTCGGAACTCAACTCAACAACGTCTACTTCACTTCGGGATGGATCCCCACTTTCCCGAGTTTCTTCTTCCAGAATTTCCTCCTCCCTTCTTCCTCCATCTTTTTCAATTTCTCGTTCCTCCTCGAGCTCAGCCTCACGACCTTCCACCCCAGCCCTTCCAAAAGTCTCTTCTTCGCCTTCGTCGGTCCGTCCCTTCTCAACTTCCCGTCCGTCCCTCTCAAAAAGTGCGTCGGTCCGTCAACCTCCAACGCGACCTTCTCCCCCCTCCAAGCAATGTCGATTTTAAATATCTCCCTCTCAACCTCAAATGGACTGACCTCCCTCTCGAACCCTCCGTACCCCCACCTCTCCAACTCCTTACAAACCTCATTCTCGAAGCTCTTCGATCCTTCACTCTGCTTACTCCTAAACCCTTCCTCCAAAACTTCCTTCACCAACTTAACCTCCACCCCTTCACATTCCGCGAAACATCTAAAAACATTAATCTGATTAACGCCCTCCCTCGTTACCTCCTCCCACTGAATCCTATTGATTAATCTGTTTACTTCTTCTTCTCCTGTTTCATATATTTTACCGCTTATAGATATCGCGTATAACAAATTACAACATTCTTGAGTGTTATACTCAACGCCATTTATTAATTTATAATCATATCCCAAATAACTCAACGCATATATAACATTAGATATTTCCTGTGGTTTCCCAACCTCAAAAACCCACTCCATCCTCTCCTCTAATTCCCTCAATATCCTCTCCGAATAAACCCTCTTAACCCCCATACTATAAATTAAATTACTCCATTCCTGCCCTCCACCTTTCTCCATAACCTGTAACCTCCCTTCTAAACCTTTCAAAACCTTAATAAAATTATCCGTATCACCAGACTTCCCTAAACTCCATAAAACATTAACTATCTCATTTACTCTACCATTCAACAACCAATCAACATCAATCTTAAACTCAGGTATACGATATTCAAGCGTAGCATACGCCCATAATAAATTAGATAAATTCTGTACCCTCCCATTTTGGAAAGTAACGAAGAAACGTTTAGGGAATTGGTCAAAGAATATTGTTTTATGTGAAGAACGTGCGAACGAATATGCTATTGTACTTAAAGCTTGTTCATCGTTATCCTTTAAAATTCTTTCTGTCTGAGAAGAGATTAATTTACATAAACGTAGGGAAGGGGAGAGGAGAGTTACGGAGTGGAAGGTTGACGAGAGGGAACGGATTGACCAGGTTGGAATTTTAAGGGAGAGGGTGGAGAGGAGGGAGGTTAGGAGTTTTTGGAGAGGGAGGGGGGGAGGGGGGGGAGAGCATTTTGAAAGCTTGTTAAGGCAGGTAGACCAGTTTACGTCGTTGAATTGGGAGGAGGTTTTTAGGGAGTATTTTAGGAGTGCGGAGGGGTTTGTTTTTGAGAGGTGGACTATTCGCTGGTTTTGGGAGATGTACTTGTTTAGGGAGGGAGGGACCCTAACAGGGCGAGGTGCAGGTGCAGGTGGAGGTTTGGGACGACGAGATTGTAATCGAGAAGGAGGAGGTGAAGGAGGAGGAAAAGAAGATGTCGTCAGTGCACGTGCAGAAAGCCGAGGGCTAGCCAAGGCTATTGGGGAACTACTCGCCGACCATCGTAACTGGGGACGTAACTGGGGACGTAAATGGGGACGTAACTGGCTTCCGGATCTGCTCTGCACAAGTTTAGACTGCACAAGTTTAGACTGCACAAGTTTAGAAGATCTCACAAAAGATCTTACTACGCGCGACGCTGAAAATCTATGCATGCTTAATAATATGTTATTGGAATAGACTGTTTTAGCTAGAAGAGGCAAATATAGAATGATACCAGGAGAATAACCAATTGCTGCTCTGACTTTATGAAAGATCAAATTTCACTCAATTTACGTCAGATATTTATCGTCTACATCGTCTACCTCAATACAAAAGACAGTGATATATCGTAACGTTATAATAACTGTTAATTAGTGACTTAATTTGTTATTAATATCCACTGACAAACGTTAGTGGGCAACGAGCGACGAGATACCTTTGATAAAGCCTTGATAAAGGAATACCACAACAGTGCCTTTCGATACGTACGCACAGTGCCTTTTAGTGCACGCACAGTTCCTTCCTTTTAGTGTGCTTTTCTGCTCCAACTCCCGCTCCGCCTCAGCCAGACGAGCCAGTCGCCTCCTCCAAACGTAAACTGCCCAGGGCCCCGTGCCCCTCACCAAAAACCCGCCACCAACAACAACAAACCCCTTCCCAACGCCACCCTAAAGCACCTCCACCTCCTCTTCAAGAATCACCCCCGTCCAACCCTCCGTAGTAGTAGTAGTAGTAGTAGTAGTAGTAGTAATAGTAGTAATAGTAATAATAGTAATAGTATAACATGTCCCCTCCTCTCTCTCTCAACCGGGAGAGTAAAGAGCCTAAACAACACCAGCCTTCTCCTACTACTGGTAGTAAAGAGCCGTCCACCACTGCTGACACTGCTACACGTCTAATAACCTCCTCAGTCCTCTCCTCCCGTTCTGCTGAACTCTTAACCTCTTACAATAAATGGTACAAAACTTCCTCTTCAAGCCCGACATCAATTGAGAAAATAAGATTGCAAAGAAGAGAGAAATGGTATGGTATACGTACTACCAATACCAATACTACTACCAATAATAATACTACCAATAGTAGTACTACTACTTCTAATAATAATGAGAAAAAGGTGGTTAAGAAAAAGAAGGAAAATAATCCTACCTTAAATAATATATTTACTAAAAACATTGAAGAATGTTATCCTCCTATACCATTCACACGTAATGATGATGAAGACTCTGAAGGTGAGTACAAACGTAGTACAAACGTAGTTCCAATTCTTCCCCATCCTTCCTTCCCGATCCTTCCCTCACATCTTAATCCCTCTCAATCCACTAAAAAACAAATTAAAAAAAAACCTAACCCCCTCTAACCCCCCCCCCCAGCCCTCCCCCCAACCTTAATCCGTCGCCACATCTCCCCCCCCTCCCTCCACAAACCCCTCCCCTCCCCCCTCCCGTTAATAACCCCCCCCCCTCTCCCCCCCTCCTCCTCCACAATCTTCCTAAAAAAAATCCACTTCACCCCCGACGCACCCTTCCTAGGTTTCATCCCTTGGTTCGGAGACGATGATAGGGAGGATTTGGTTAGTGATGTTTATGATGTTAGGAGGAGGGAGAAGGTGCTGGAAGGGGGGCCGGAGTATGTTAAAATTGAAGGTGAGATTGTTATGTAAGAGAAATGGGGGGTCCGCTTCGGTCGTTTTAACCCTCTCCCCTCCCCCCCCTTTTCGCTTTTTTAAAATTCGCAGGTCAAAAAACCTTAAAAATAATCCTCGAACTGTTAATATCATCTTCGATCCTACCTTCTTCCCCCCCCTCCCCCCCTCCTTACGTCGTAAAAACCTACGGTGATTACAAAGAGACGACGGTTAATTGGAGTGATGAGTCTAGTTGTTATGATGTTTTTTGTGTCGTTGAAGGGGGAGGTGTTAAGAAGGATGAAGCTTTCTTTTTGTGGGTTAAGGAATTCAAGAAAGATACGGAAGAGGTAAGTCTCGCGAACGAGATATATTAAGGGGACACACCCTTTTCTAACATTCTCTTTCACCGCGTTCTCGTTCGTTTGTCGTTTCAAGTCCTCAAAAACCTTCCCGAGTCCAACTCGTCCTACACCTCCTTCTCTTCTGAAGACCGTCCCGCGTCTCCTCTGTCCTCCCGTCCCTGAAGCATCTCCTGCTGCTGCTCCTGCTACTAAAAAACCTCAGACTTATGAACAGGTTATGGACAGTTATCATAATTTATTCTGTAGGAGGTGTTTCACTTATGATTGTAATTTACATGGTGTTTATCCCAGGCCGACCCTTGAAGTTATGGGGGAGGAAAGTATGAGGAGAGAAAGGGAAGGGGAGTTCGAATGGTTTATGGAAGTTTTGGGAAAGGTAGGGAAGAAGAGGAAGATGGAAGAGGACGTCGATCACGTCACGGGAGAGGAGGAGGGCAACAAATTTAAGCCTAAACCGCAGGTGAGGTAGTGAGACGTTTTTAAGAGCCTATCAACTGTGCACGATCTTAACCTAACTCGTCATTTCGCTCCTCGTTGCTCCTCGTTGATCCTCGTCTCAGTCCCAATCTCCCAAATCCACCAACAACAAACCCAACATCGACGGCGAATACCCCTTCATCCAAGCCCTCTGCCTCCGCGCCTACCTCTCCCTAAACGGCTCCACCTCCGCCGTCGCCACCTTCCTCTCAACCTCCGAAACCCTCGTAAAAAAATGCCTAAAATGCCACAACGTCACCCCCTCAACATCTCTCCAAATAACCCGAACAGCCAAAACTTCCAAACCAGGCCAAAAATCATCCTCCCGCCAAGGCGCCCCCAAGCTCTCCGGGCACCTCCTAAAGCTCCACGAGAAGAAAACCGTCCACGCGCCCTTCGAACCTTGCATCCACGATGGACCTTGCACTGTAGCGAATGGTTGTACGTGTTTGAAGGCTGTTAATTTCTGTACGAAGCATTGCGTTTGGGGGTTGGCTGGTCTTAATACTTTTTTAGGTGAGAGAAGTGAGAAGGAAAGGAGGGGACGACCTTTTACAAAAGCAACAATTACAACAACAACAACAAAAGCGGAGAGGGTTCCGTAACGCACACCCACTAACAACATCCCCATAAAAAAAACAATCGTCCCAACAGGTTGCAGATGTAAAAACGGTCAATGCCGTACGAAGGCTTGCCCTTGTTTCGCGAATAAGCGCGAGTGCGACCCGGACGTTTGCCTTACTTGCGGCGCAGGTACTGATCCTATTAACGAGTGCGGAGGTGGCCAGAGGTGTAAGAACGACGGGATAAGGTGAGAGGGGGAGAGGAGAAGGGTGTGTTTGAGAACCGGGAGGGTACATCTTAATATATATTAACACCGTCGCATTTTCGCGAACGATCGTGTGCTTTGTAGTTTCAGACGACACAAACACTTACTAGTCAGCGAGAGCACAATCCCTAACGGCGGCTGGGGTCTGTACACCAAAACCTCCATAAAAAAGGACGACTTCATCCAGGAATACCTCGGAGAACTCATATCCCAAGAGGAGGCAGACAGAAGAGGTAGAATATACGACAAGGTCAACCGCTCATACCTCTTCAACCTCAACTCAGAGTACGTAGTCGACGCTACTAGGAAGGGTAACAAGACGAAGTTCGCGAACCACATGCCAGAGAAGGAAGGGCCGAACTGCTACACGAAGGTCATGATCGTCAACGGGGATCACAGGATCGGACTTTTCGCGAAGGAAGATATTGAAGGTGAGCGACGAACATATCGAGTGAAGGAGGGAAGAAGGAGGGAAGCGAGTCGTGTCAACAACTCTAACTCCTTAACGCAGCTGGAGAGGAACTCTTCTTTGACTATAGGTATGAGATTGGCGTCGAGAGTGAGCTGTTGACCTTGGACGGTATACAAGTCGACTGGATGAAGGACGGCAGCATGGCGAATCAGATCAACAAGCGTAGCTTGAAGAGAGGTAAGGCAAGGGCAAAACAGGGGTTCTGTTTTTATTTCCTAATATGGTCCTAATTCTAACGATGACGGGTTTTTAATCATCGCCATACTCGCAGAATCAGTGAAAAAGAAAAACTGACTTCTAAAAACAACACCCTTTGCATTCTTCAAACTAATACATTTTCCTTCTTAATCCTAACAACCCTCCCATCCTCTAACCTAACCTCATACCTCTCTCCATCCAACCTCTCAATCCTACCAATCTTCCCATTGTCCTCCATTCTCTTTAATCCATCTAACCTAACGTTCGTTCCTACTTCAAACACGACTTTATCGCGTTTTAAACTGACGGAACGACCGGAGGAGACCTTGACAATGTAACGTGACTTATTTGAGTCGTAGCTTTTAATTTCACCTGTTTTACCGTTCAAAAAACTGAGAGGACGGTGTTCGTGAGCGATGGACGTTAGTAACAGAGTAGCGCGCGCGTTTTTCGATCTGGCACAACCGTGAACCAATAATATATCTCACCTATCGCTCGTCCCTTCAATCCCAACCTCTAAATTCTGCAACAAATTAACCCTCTTAACACTCATCAGCCCTCCCCCTACTCTCACATAATACCGTCCGTTCCTATCCTCACTTTCAATAACACCTCTTAAACAATTCTTCGACTCGTCATTTAAATTAATTAACGTTACGTTTGACCCAGGCAACAGAGATGAATGCTCGTTCCGGGAACGTTTAGAAGGTCTCATGTTAGAGTACCCTGACATGCCTGACATTCCTGACATTCCTGACATTCCTGACATTCCTGACATTCCTGACATACCGCCGAACATACTACCTAAGTTACCATCCATACCCATATCGCCTAAATCGAAAATATTACCCGCCATACCTCCCATCCCCGTGTTAACGGTGTTAGTTTGTCCGAAAAATGTCGCGAACATCTCTTGAGCTTGAGATTCACTCATACTGGAGGATTGAAATTGAACGTTATTACCGTTGAAACCACCGTTGAAACCATTGTTAAAACCATTGTTAAAATCACCGCCAGCGTCAGGATTAGGCATCGTTCGACCATCTTCCGTACCGAAATGATCGTAATTCTTCTTCTTCTCAGGATCAGAAAGAACGGAGAAAGCCTCGCTTATCTCCTGGAATTTTTGTTTACCGTTTGGGTTTTTATCGGGGTGGTATTTTATTGCTAATTTTCTGTAAGATTTTTTTATTTCGTTTGAGGTAGCGGACCGAGAGACGCCTAAGGTTTTGTAGTAGTCTGGAGTGGTAGAGGACATGTTTTTTTTTTGAGGCTGGAGGGAGGAAGGGAGGAATGGGTTAATTTAGAGTTCACGCGTATATATTTGTAAAAGGGAACTCCCGTTCTCAGCTTCTCAAAGAAAGTGGGAGACACGAGCAACGACGAAAGTGGAGGGGGCCGCGGCGCATTGCTGTTATGAACATCTTCTTCGGGAACCTTCTTTGTTCTGGAAGGAAATTGAGGAAGTTGAATAAAAATATTGAATATAGCGACATTTAACGAAAGTAACGGCCATATTTCCAAAATAAGCTCACCGTTAAAGTAATGTAGGAAAGTAAATTTGGTTTGTAGCGCAGCGTCTATCAATTGTGTTTAAACAAGATATTTGCCAGAGCAATTTTCAATTTTAGGAATCGTCTCAACCTTCCGCAATCTTCCTCGCTCTCATTAATCCGTCTTCCAATCAATCATGAAACTCTCCCTCGCCTTCCTCTCTATTTCTACTGCTTCCAGCTTCGTGATTCCAAAATGTTCCTTCCTAGTGAAGTCTCCCATAAAATCCCACATCACTGAATTAAAAGGTTACCTAGATGACTTGGTAAGGATCAAACGACAATAAGACACATATCATCGTACTTTGGAGTACGTACCGAGTCTGTTAATATTAAATAATAATCGTAACGTTCCTTAAATAAGAATATATCAACCCATGAACCCTCAACTTCATCTGCCGTCTGTCGCCCGTCCAAAACGTCAATGTGGATCTTGATATTATCTGCGCCTTTCTGGTTGTGAATGTATTCTATCTTACGCTGCTCATTGAATAACCTCATATCATTGTATTTCTGCATCGTCATTCTGTTTAATATTGTTCTCCCTCGACTCGACCTTGTCCTTGTCTTCTCCTCATCCATCTCACTACAACGCCTCTTCTAACACGTAATTCAGACCGAGGACATCAAACCAACAGACGAAAGCAAAAAAGCTAACCCTGAAAGAGATTCTCACGAATATAATAAACTAAAACCTGAAGGTAAGAAATGCCCTTTCGTGAGATATTAATCAAGCATATACGCGCTTCGTTCCCCCCACACACACACGCCTTCCAACTATTCCTAACAACCAAACCTTACAGACATCGACCGTTTCGGTCCCGGAACCCTCGGTAATTTCGTCGATTTCGACGAGTTCGACGGCGGCGACGGTCAGATGGGCGTCGCGGGCGACGGTAACTCTCAGCTCGAGGATATCGGTGAGGACACGAGTCAGAGGATGGTTAAGAAAACGGATCAGAATGTTGTTAGGCCTGATGAGTTTAAGGTTAAGACTACTAGTAGGGAACGTTCTGCTAGGAATGCTTGGGGTTCTGGGGATAGTTCTTATTCTGATGCTTTGAGGGAGAAGGGGGTCGATACGCAGAAAGCTCAGCGCTTGGAGAATTGGCAGAAGCAGCAGGAGGTTTTGAGGGAGAGGAAGAAGGCGAGGTATGAGACGGATGAGTTCGACGCTATTGATGAGGCGCCGGCTGAGGAGGATTGGAGGTGAGAGAAGGGTTTTGATAAGATGAAAGGGATTATATACGTGTACATTCTAACCCTTTCCCCCTCTCCTCCAAAAGGCTGCTCTCTAAATTCGGCGTCGAGAGGAATCAGGATTTCGACCTCGAGGAGGCGTTCGGTCCCGTCACCCCCGACCTCGATAACACCGAGGAGACGATCGAAATGCACACCAACGTCAATTCGGTTGCTTTCACGACTCTTAATTTGAAGGTGAGAGATCCCCCCGAGTTTATTTACCTGTTAGTTTTGGCAGCGTAGTTCTATTATACGTTTTCTAACTCAAGTTAACTCGCTCCCCCCCCACTTCTCCAAGAACCTCTACATGGGTTTCGCTGATTTCCGCGCCGCCCTATCATCTGACACTTCCCTCGAATGGTCCATCGAGCCCGAGGAGGGTTCCTTGAACAAGTCCGACGAGACGGAGTTCATCCTCAGGTTCAAGCCTAGCACACCGGGAGTCAGGTGAGAGGCAAGCAGGACCAATATTTACAACCGACGTAGCTTAATTCTAACGTCGTCGACCGTTCAATCTCATTGCTCCTCTCGCTTCGATCTACGCAGCGAGGGGTACTTGGTTATCGAGACTGAGGATTGGAAGAAGACTTGGAAGGTCATCGGAAACACCGCTTAAGAAAAATGGAGCACTGCAATAGGAATATCATTTCGTCAGAGAGGGGAGGAGGGCACAACAAAACGCAGCACCGCACCAACAAATAATCAAACAAAACACGTCATTTCATTTTATCAAAAACACATCGTTCATTCTTTCTTTGAGTGACTTATTATCCCTCTTAAATGAGGTAACTTCTCCCCTTTCCTGTTCTCTCTGAAACACAAAAACTGTGCCATTCAGACAATGAAACGGTCGCGACCACGTTAGACGTTTGTTATTCTCCATCTACCTTATTTTTTTTTCTCTCACCTCAATATTCCTCTCATAACCTTTCTCCCAACCTTGCACTTCATCGATTAACTCCCCCATAATAATCGTGCTGTTCTTGCTAGGAACGGGTAAAGGTAACTTCCATTGACATTGGATTTTAATGGGGTACGTTTCAGAGAGAGAATATTGAGAAAATGCTAAGGCTAAACCGAAGAGAAGAATCAAAAGGAAAAGAAAAGAAACGTAACGGGATGTTAGAAAACAGGCTTTAGGGGGGAAAAACGGTTGAAGGACCTCGGTACCACAGACATAATCTCTCACCTACAGAGCGGGAGAGAGTGTACATCCCGTGCATTATGGGTGCGTTCATTCCCATTAGTTTGCAGTAGCGGGGGTGGTGGATTGGGTTACTATCGAGGGAGGCAGCTGCGTAGGATAAGCTGTGGGTGGGAGTTATTGGATGGGGGAAGGTGTGGGTTGAGGAGGTTTTGTTCAAGGCTGTTTTTGCGAGTTTCTCAGATTCGGTCAGAGGCTGGCGGGATTTGCGGGCTTTTTTTGCCTTGAGGGCGTCGGTGCTGGAGAACGTACAGACTGTGCGGTTGGCTATTTCTCCTGTTGAGGATGAGAAAATTTCGATGGACAGGTCGCATTCTGAGCCTGTTTCCACCGAGCGGACTGCCGTCACTGCGAGACTGTAGGAGAACGCTTCGGGCATCGGCTGAAATTGAGTTACGACATGCTTGGTATGGATGACTCCGATCAACGAAAGGGGAAAAAAATCCGTGTAGATCACTTTATCGAAAATAATCTCCATGACCATCGGAAAGGAGTATACGGGGCTGATGTTGCTGCCGGAGACGTCGCAGAAGCTCGCCCACGCTCGGGCCAGCTTCTGAGAAATGACCTTGTCCCGGCCGGCGATCCTGGTTGCATCCTCAATTTTCGCACCATTCGCGCACGCGGCAGGGATATTTATGGCTCCCGGGCGGCAAAAGAACAGGGATCGGAATAATGCAAGAAGAGGGACGTTTATAATGTTCGTTATGACGAGCAGGATGACCAACAACACAGAGCTTAGGGCCACCCCTATGACCACAATGTTGAACAAAAATTGGTTCATACCGGGCGAGTAAAAGTTGGAGGCGAGGTTAGTCAGCTGAAGGTCAATGAGGGAATATTACGGTTTGTCTTTTATCTTGTTTATTTACGGGCTCCAAGATTATTGATTTTTGGACTCTGGGCAGGGCAGAATTTCATTCAGCAGCAGTAGATATGAACTCTTAACAGTACAGTATTTGAATGAAGAAGGTGAGACTAACCGCTCAGCATATTTCTGTATTTACTTTAGCTGTGCTGCTATGCACTCAAACGAGTACTGAAGTCCCAAGCCTGAGCTCGCTGAAAACGAACCCTTAACAAAATTTTAATTAACTCTGAACCGTGAACCGTACTCTACTGTCTGCCCTCTACTGCTTTCACTCCCCTCCCTCTTCCACCATGTGCAACCCCCCCCCCCCCCCCCCCC
>BRXY01000222.1:11220-56314 GCA_030267945.1 Triparma strigata
GGGGGGGGGGGGGGGGGGGGGGGGGGGGGGGGGGGGGGGCTCGAAAAGATTTGTACAACACTGCGTCTAACACTTCGCTTGCAGACGTGGAGAAATTTGACGGCGTGTGTGGCCCTTGCCTCGGACTCATCAACATTGAGAATTACGGCACTTGCGGTAACTACTGTGCGCAACAGGGCTTGGGATGCGTTGGGGCTTGGGAGGAAATCGAAGACTCTTGCACTCAACATTGTCAACATTAAACAGAATATTGACAATGTTGACTGCAACTTTGACTTTGCCAATATTGAAACTACCGATGCGCTGTGCGAGGTACGTAGGGGTAGCAGGGGGTGACGGTACAACAGCGGGCGGAACGAGAACAATTCTAACGTCTTGTTCCGTTGTCGTTCAGTGCGGTGTTGTAACCCAAGGCTTATTCAATGATGCATTTTTCGCTGAAGAACGATGCTTCCATGACTGTGAAGCCGAGCCAGACTCATGTGACAATCTGCAGGAAATGATGCGGGGGAGCCTAAGCGACTGCAGTGAGGAGGAGTTGATGATTGAAATTTCGTCAGCGCCATACTACCCGTGCGATTGGATGGACGGAGAAGACGACGATGGAGGGCGCCCTTCGACCGATGACGGCGGAAGTAGGGGAGACGACGACGATGGAGGGCGCCCTTCAACCGATGACGGTGGAAGGGGAGGGGTGGGGGCTGGATGAAAGGAGAGTGTTAACAAGAGGGGGGTGGAGGAAGTTGGAAGGGTCGCTAGTTTAAAACTCGTCGAGCGATCTCGCAGCCGATGAATGATTAACAATTTTCACTCACCTCCCGACGGTGGACTTGCTGGGCTTGTACGGCTTGAAGACGTTGGTCTCGAGCACTGCGCGGGGAGGGGGGCGGGGATTTTACAAAGATGTATTTTGGGGTGTTAAAAAACTTGTCTTTCGTGCGGAGTCTCCGTTGAAAATTGGCAACGTTAAGGCTCACCTTCTCCCCCTCCCTCCCAGTCTTGCTCGTCCTCCTTCTTCTTACTCGCCCTCGTCTCCGCCTCCTTGTCTCTCTTCTCATTGGCCTCCTGGGAGTTGAGAGGCGCGGGGTGAAGCAAGAAAAGGGTCAGAAGATGAGAGGACCACCGAAACCCGGAGTCGTCTCCTCACCTGCCTGCTCTGCTCCAACGTTACGGTTTCGGCGGCCCCGTCCCCGTCGCCGCGGCCTTTTGACTTTTTGGCCGCCGCTTTCGCCTTGGACTGGGGGGCGCCGACGGTAGGAATAGGAGTAATTCTCTGTGGATGAGCAGCAAATTGACCTCGCTCCTCCTTCTCGGAGGGAGCAATATTTTCGAGGACAACAGCTGTCAGCTCCCTCACTTTCCTGCCCATATTCGCGAAGCTAGACATATCAAAACAGAGAACGTTAAAAATTCGGATCGTTTGCTGCTTCAAAACGAGTTTTATAAATTGATTTCTATCCAGGATTTTGGGATTTTTCAAAGGCCGATTTTTCAAACGTCAATTTCAAAACGAAAAGTATGTAAGATGCCTTTGAAGTGAACGACTTGCTCGATTTTAAATCTCGCGTATCTAGCTTCAAACCGTAAACCCACAAAAAACAACTTTGGTCAAAAGAGACTCTCCGAGCTCGAAATCGAAATCCAGTCTGCCCAAACCTATATCCTAACCTCGAGATGGCCTTATCTGACGGTCCCAATCGTCCTCACCACTATCGTCAATGTGCTGACCCTCGCTTTCCCCTCAGAATGGCTACGAAAAAGGACAAGGAGGACCCGAAGAGTTACCCGGACATGGCCCTTGCCGAGCTGTATCACCAGGCAGGCGGCAGCGAGGAGGTGAAGGCGAAGGTGGTCGAGTTGCAGGCGACCAAGCTGTGGGTGCTTTGGGGTGGCGACTGGGGCAAGGTGCCCGCGGACATGGTGAAGGCGGTCGAGGAGGAGGAGAAGACCCTCAAGGCGGCCCTGGAGACTGCCCGTGAGGAGGAGGGCGAGACTGACATCCTCGACGCTTACTTCGCCCTGGCGTCGTTCTACTCCAAGATCGGCGACAAGGACACCGCGGTCACTACTTTCGACGAGATCCTGAAGCTCGGCAAGCTGTCGAGTCAGAAGAAGTTGGAGGCTCTTATGGGCAAGGTGAGCCTGCGAAGAACTACTAGTAGCTGCTCGCACTATCACCGCCACTTTATCTAACTCGTCGATTCACTTCTCGGCCGCTCCCCCTCCCTCAACCCCCCTCGCCCCTCATCACAGGTCCGAATCATGTCCTTCTTCAACGTTTCGCCTACGAAGGTCCTAGAGGAGGCGCACACTGTTGCCGAGGCCGGGGGGGACTGGGACAAGCGCAACCGCCTCAAGGTATACAAGGGAATCGACTGCATCGTCGGCCGCGATTTCGAGACCGCCGCCAAGCTCCTGGCGTCTTGTGTCAAGACGTTTTCGTGCGAGGAGTACATTTCCTTCGACGGATTTTGCTTGCTCACGGTCATTCTCAACACGCTCAACATGACCCGCGTGGACTTGAAGAAGGACATCATAGACGGACCCGAGATCAGGGGCGCGCTGAGGGAGGGGGGGGGGAAGCTGGCCCGCGAAGTCTGTGAGGCTCTCCACTCCTGCGAGTACGCTACATATTTCAAGGCCGTCGTTGCCCTCGAGCCGGTCCTGGAGAGCTCGAGATATCTCTCGCAGCACAAGAGCTTCATCGTCCGCGAAATGGTTGTGAAGGGTTACCAGCAGTTCCTCCAGAGCTACAAGTCCGTCAAGTTGTCGTCCATGGCGCAAGCCTTCGGCGTCACCGAGTCGTTCCTCGACGCGCACCTCTGCCGCTTCATAAACGCGGGGAGGCTCATGGCCAAGATCGACTCGGTCGAGGGGCAGGTAGAAACGACCGTCGCCGACAAGAAGAACCAGCAGTACAGGGCCATCATTGAGGACGGGGACAAGGTGCTAAACCGGGTGCAGAGATTATCGCGCGTGGTCGATGTATAGTTGTTAGTTAATTTAAGAGGTTTGAAGGGAGAGCTATTTGGGATCTAAACGTTTTTTGTTTTTTAATCCTCCTCCTCCCTCCCTCCCTCCCTCCCTCCCTCCCTCCCTCCCTCCCTCCCTCTCTCTCTCTCTCTCTCTCCACCCCACAACCCCCACTCCCACTCACTCAACACTTGAACGTGCCATCGTCGATGGTGAGGAAGAACTATTGAAGTTACTGTTCCTCCTCGCTTGAGAAACCGACGAAACCACTGTCTCGTCTTGAACAGGCGCCACGGCAACCTGCTTCCCCTGCCATTTGCGGATCTTCTTGAGAGTGGTGTCGGCGATGAACCAGTACAAGGAGAAGGAAAGCCCGTTAATGCCAACGCCCAAAATGCTCATCATCCCCACCGTCCCAACCGAAAGCGATCCCCTCAGGCCCGTGTTGTTCTTCTCCACGTTGAATAATGTGTAGCCGACGCCCCCGATGATGTTCAAGAAGTATGAGATGACCATTCCGATGTTCGTGCGCTTGATGTACCACGGGAGCTTGCTGTCGTTTCCGCCCGACTTCAGAATCCTCCTGAGTTTGTAGCCGCCAACGGAGAGCGCGACGATCGCGATGAACTGTGACAGCGAAGTGAGTCGCATGGGAGGTCAAGTTGTTGGCGTTAGAAACGGTGGGATAGTTGGCAGCAGCGCCGTTGAGTACTGATATAATGAGGTATTGGGCGATGTGCATCAACACAATAGCATATAAACGCGCCCCCTCAAGCACTCACCTGTGCCAACAATACAAGCAATGGAATGGCATCTGCCTTCCCTATGATAATGAGCAAGAAGAAGAGGAGGAATATGAGCACCCCGCCCGCCTTGAGCGAGTGTCTCTGCCATTTGAACTTTTTATCGCCAGAGCCCATCTTCTCCGCATTCTCGGCAATGTCCAACCAAGCCACACCAACCGACAAAAAGCATTCCATGAGTGACATCGTGCTAAGCAACAAAAAAAAGGACAGGAAATTTGACCTGAGGAGTGGAGCGAGCCAAGGATCGGAGTTAGCCGAGGAGCGAAGCGACAAGTTAGAATTTGTCAATCAGTAATGAGTGATGCAGACAGCTGCTTCTCACCATGAGGCCTCGTCCTTAAAAATCCACTTATTATTTCTGATGACGTACAGCAACCACCTGAATGACTCGCTCAGCGACCCAGTTGTCAACAACAACGCCGCAATGTTGGAAGCGTTCCATTTCGTCTTCCTTCCCTTGACGGGCAAGGGGGTAGAGCGGTATCCCATGTACGCGTACCATGCCGAGTTGACTCCAATGAATAACGAGAAGAAGAATAGCAAGGTGAAAGTGATGTTCGCGAGATCATATCCTCCCTTTCCGTTCGAGGGGACGATATCGCAGTTCGGGCCGTCTAAGTTCCAGGTCAGCGGGCAAACGCATCTGCGAGTGAAAGTCTCGTTGCCGGACGTCTCGTCGGTGAGAATGATGCCCGCGCAAAATAGTTCGCCCACTTCGCCTACCGTCGGATCATTCGCGATCACCTCAGCGCATGAAGTGTCATCCTTAATCACATCGCCGCAGTTGTTTAAGCAAGGTTCTCCAGTACACTCCAGTTCGGAGTAGAACATGTAGTAAGAAGCCGGAGGGTATTTTATTCCGTCATCGAGAGACATTGTCTACAAAAAA
The DNA here is from genome assembly GCA_030267945.1 of Triparma strigata. Taxonomy (NCBI): domain Eukaryota; class Bolidophyceae; order Parmales; family Triparmaceae; genus Triparma; species Triparma strigata. The sequence goes on from BRXY01000222.1 coordinate 15,889, forward strand.
AAACGACAAAGGGAGGGTTGCCAAAGGTCCAGTCCCTTTCAGTACCTTGTAGTGAAGTGCAGTTTGGGTGCAGTTGGGTTGTTTGACTATATGTCGGGAGTTTTCGAAAGTCCCGTCCCTTTGTCTGGCTCGAGCCGGCTACTGAAGTGCAGTTGGGGTGCAGATGGGCTGTTAAACAATATATAGTCGGCCTCCGATTATTTTGAATTTGTACCGGTGGATATAAAATAACAATGAGGAGCCTATGTACTTAACACCTGCTGTTCTATCTTTGTTGGGAGAAGATCTCGTATAGGCTGCCTGCTGCCCACTTCCTACCGACCCCAATTCTGGATTCTGGACCCAAACAGAACTTAACCAGACTTTTAACCTCTGTTTTAGACTTCTTCTCTGGAAGCTACGATATGTCAAATCAAGATCAAAGCTACGGATCCTTCAACGATGTAGATGACGTATACGATACAGCCTCCGATGCTGATGATGGTGGCGGAACTTGCCTTGATGAAGCACAGAGGTACTAAAAGCTTGAGCTTGGTGGCCTTCTGCATCGCAAGTGAATGAGGGGTCGAGAACGACCCTCTCCCCTAACCGCCAATTTAACACTCCCTTCTCCTTCCACCACTCCGCAGTCTGTTGAATAGGACACCTCCTCAGTTATTCCAAAGAACTGCCAACGCCAACACCAATACCTCCCCCCACAACCACCCTAGCCGCCGGCACAACAAGTCCAAGCACAAAAGCAGAACGCGAAAGAATAGAAGCCGCTCCATGTCCGACCCGTACTTGTCCAACAATGGCGAAATTTTCCGGCGTCTCTCCGCGTACAGTGCGTACGCCAATATCAACCTCGAAATAATAATCAAGTCCCCCTCCTTCTCCATCTCCGATGCCATGGGGGGCAGCTGGGATAAGAAAGTCTACGGAAAGGACGAGGTGCTTCACTTCTATAGCAGGAACATGAATGGCAAGGGATCCGTGGAAGGGGTCGAGGAGGATGTGGGCGTCAATGTATTTATCTTTGGCTACGGTTGCATAGGTGAGAATATGTGAGTAGCGAAGCGACGTTTACGAGATATCGACGTCCGTCCCCGGGATTTCCGTACGTAATGTTTCTGACACTTCGCTTGCTGCAGTTTTTTGGGGATGGGCGAAGAAAGAGGAGAGGAAGTTCATTGAATTCCTGGGCAGAGCCGGGGGGGGGGCGCAGAAGAGGACCGAAGAGAAGATGGTGACCTGCAGCGACTCGTTCCTCTTCATTGTGGGCGCCCCGGATCCCCAGGCGCTCAAGATAAAGAACGACAAGCTCTATCTCTCTACCTCCTCGCCGCTTCTGAAGCTCTCCCTCTCGTTCATCCTAGCCCAGTCCTGCAACCTCTTCGTGTTCGAGGACAACCTCGAAACCACGATAGCCGACACCCGTCCCTACCCCGAATCCCTCAAGTCATCCGGCCGCATCGGTCTCTCCCAAAACGAAATCCGTAAAATGATGGGCAGAATATACCTTGAGCGTTGCGAGACGCTCCTGTACTCAGACGTCCTCGACACGCCTGAATATTTATGGTATGACGACCGCTACGAAACTTCCTACCAGGAGATGAAGGAGTACCTAGATTTCTCTCAGCGCATACAGAACCTACACACTCGTATGGAAGTCCTCGACGATCTTCTTCAGCTTTTGAATACCCTCGCAGATAGTTCACATGCGAGTCATTTGGAGTGGATCATTATCTGGTTGATTGTGATTGAGGTCGTCGTGCAGATCGGTTGGAACATAATCGTTAAGGATATGGACGCTTTGGGGTGGTTCCCGAACGGAGACGAAGCGTACGAGTAAAATGTGAAAATATCGAGCTATTTTTTACAACAAACAGCAGTCAGCAGTGAATGTTTAATATTTTTCAAGCGAGAAGAACCCCCTCCCATCTAAAAAGGGGGGGTCGCTTTACGCTTTTTAATTTTTTATCTACCGCTGTGCGTTAATTTTTTCCTCCCCACGTCTTCCTCACTAACAAAACAACAATTCCACCACTGTGGAACATCACCACATCATCCACCACTGTGGAAAACCTGCTTACGCATTTACTCCCTCCTGCTCGCTATCCTCGTGCTCCTCCTTCCTTCGGGAGTTGAGACGGAGCCCTGGACGCCCTTGGGGACCTTGATCTTCTTGGTGGGAGTCGAGACGGGTGCCGACTTCTTGGCCTTGGACTTTGTTGTCTTCTTGGGGGCGGAAAGGGAAGATGACACGGAAAGGATCAACAGAAAACCGAGGACACCGGTCTGAACGTTGGGAGGGGGAGAGATAGGGAGAAGCGGAGGAATGGGGGTTAGATATTGTTTAGTTTGAGCTGTTAGTTTTGAATTTGGCGTCGGTCCCGACGTCCTTGCATGTTTTATTGAGCTCCTTCACTCTTCGTCTCGGAAAGCAACGACTAGCCAGTTTACCGTGCAACAATAGATCACCAAAATCAATCAACAAGTAGTTTGAAAACTACGAACGAGGTCCCTTGGGGTAGCATAACCGCTGAGCGTGCTCGAAATCCCTCAACGACGTTATAAATTCGCCTCAAATGTCTTTCCGTTCCTCGTCTGTCTGCCTCATCCCGATGCGAAATGTTTCTCTGAAATCACATCCCTGCGCGATGACAATGCTGTGAGATAACCTACCACTATCATACTCAGAAGCTGATACTCTGCGGGGATGAAGTCGTCGAGGATAGACATGTTTCTGAGTGGTTGTTAGCCGTGTTTAATATTTTTGAAGTACTGGCTAATTATTGATCGAAAAGAGTCCAATTTTTTTACAGTTTGCTGGAATTGATTGTGTGCTTCAACGGCGTAACGAGCCGCCGCCGCCGCATTCAATTGTATAGACCTGTCAGTCCTTACCGCACCGCGTAATATTCTTCGGTATATTATATAACCACCATTCCAAAGGAATATCGGCACAGCCCACTTGACTCCTTTCAAGTCCTCAACTTGACTCAAATGACGTCAACCTCCCAAATTCTCTCTACCTACCTCTCATGTACCCTCCACACGACGCTTGAAATCCTTTTCCCCCCTGCCACCCACAACATGACGATCTCCTACTTTCCCCAACATAACCTCCCTCCTCCTTCTTCTGAAAAACCTTCGTCCTCCGGATCCTACGATGAGCCTCTCGTGAATCTCTTCGGACGCCTCATCGCCGTCTACCCTTACGAGCCCGGATTCGACCGTCTAAAAGAACAGAGTGCCGTCGAACAGGCTGGAGGGGGGGCAGGCTTCGGATGGCAGTATCATTGTTTTAACAATTATACCATTTCGGAAGGTGAGAGGATGCAACGTTTGTTGCGACTGCATGTGGTTGAATGAGGAGAAGCTCTAACCTTAATCTCTTCTGAAAACCCCTTTCTTCGATGTTATCATCAGGTTCAGGCGGGGGGGCAGGTTACGATAAAAACAGCACCGGCGGTGGCGGTGGCAGCGGCGCTCAAATCTACAAAAACTCGGACCTGATCTCCACCACCGGTCGAGGCGGCGGCTGCGGTTCGGAGAATGGCGGCTTAATATGCGGCGAGAAGAAGGACGATTATGTGTTGAATGAGAATCTGGAAATTGAGTGTGAGGATTATGTAGTTTACGGCGGAGGTGGAGGTGGAGGTGAGAAGACTGCGATTGCGTCAACCCAGTTTTTTAATTGTTCCCTTATTCGGCCGCCCTTCGCCGCAATTGATTCTAACTGCCCGCTGTCAATACTTTTGCCCCCTACGCCTCGTCGCAGGTGGCTACGATAATGGCGTTGATTATAACGGGTACGGGTATGGTTTTTCTTTCACTGTTACTCCTTTAAAAAAAGCAAAAGACGCGGAGCCGAATAGGAGGCTGCAGAACGAGAATTACATACAGGCGCTTAAGAAGTATAACCCTACTGGGTTGATGTTCGTGAACGCGAGTAAGGTTTGCGGAGGGTATGACGATTGGGGGTGCGTTTGCAGGAATGTTCAGGAGATGGGAGGGTTAGACGGCGTCGATTGTAACGGCGGCCACAGCGGCCACGGCGATGGCAATAATAATAGTACTAGTGGCAGTGAAGACGTGACTGATAATCAGTCTTCGGGAAAGGACAGCCATCCTTTCGATCCTAGGCTCGACCTACCGTCTCCCGAGAAGGTCTCTGCCTTCTGCGACGCGCTGACGGAGAACGAGTTCTGTGGGCTCGGGTCGATAGGGGTGCAGATCAGTGGATGCGACGTTTCTCTGGGCAGCAATGGCTTCGACCTAGACGTCCCAACAACTCCGCAAATTATGGGAGTCGGTATTAGTAATCCTGACATCCTCGCTCACAATTCGAACAACGTTGCGAAGGATATAATATTTCCTAGTCTGGTATTGGTTGGCGTTTTGTTGACCTTCGTCGCCCGAAGATCTTTACGCATGACCCCGGCGGTGAACACTAACGAGGGCGACGTTTTCGTTGAGCTGGAAATCAACGAGAACAGCAGATTGATAACTAATAGAAGGGGAAGCGAAATTTACATTTAGAATTTTTAACACCTAAATAATGTCTGTCCGTTCACCAAATCATGATGTTCTTCATACTCCCGTCTTCCTTAAGTTCCTTCCTAACGTGTTTGACGAAACCATCAGGGCCGCACATCAAGATTATGCTGGAATCTACAAATCGCGAAGCGAGTCGCAAAGGAGGAGGTGTTTCTAGCGTAAGAAATTGAGGCGAAGTTGGCGCTCCTCGTATTTTGTGGAGTCGTCCTCGCAGCCTCTCACCTTCTTCGCCCTCTTTGATCCCCAACAGCTTGATGATCCCCGGTCCGGACATGCTCCTCATGCTCAATTTTTCGGTTGTGCCCTTGCCGGTCTTGCTGGCGAAGAATTTCACCTCTACTTTACCGCCACTCTTGGACATGGCCTACTCACGAGGGTTAGAAAATTTCGTCACCTTGGCGGCTCGTTGATATATAATACATATTTCACTATTTAGGCTCACCTCCTTCAATTCATCTTCTAGCAATGTCTCCTCCGTTGTCGTGTTGAAGCAGCACAGGCACACTTCGGTGTCGTCCCCTTCTTCCTCAATGATCTTATTGATGATTTGTATCATGGGCGTCACCCCAGTCCCCCCAGCCAACATTCCTATTCTCTTGATGTTGTCGTAAGTCTTTTTGCCGTAGGTAAATGTGCCGGATCCCAAGTACCTGTGTAGACCTGTGGGGCCCATCATTTCAAGTGTATCGCCGACTTTCAATTTATACAAGGAAGGAGTCATAGCGCCGGAGGGATAAATGCGTATCATAAGCTCACAAGAGGATCCGTCGAACCTGCGACGAGCGAAACGAGTCGCATAGAAGTTTTATATTGTCGGCGTTAGAAACGGCGCTGGAGTTGGCTGTACAATGTCGTATCTTGTAGCGCACGTTCTCACCTCGTGGGCGTGTATGATTTTATTATGGGACGGGAAGGATCGGAAGGGTTGGGGATACGAAGTTTCACGTGTGAGCCTGTTGGAAGGTCGCGTGTTCGTGCTAATGGCAGCAGGGATAGAGAAGAGAGTTAGTGATAGCCTGTTAATCATCTGTTCCATGCGCATGCATGGACTAATCATCGAGTCCTACTTGCGCCACACATGGAGCTTACCTCCAACTGTAAGGAAGATCACTGGCCTTTCGCCCTCCGAAATGACGCGGCGCTCTAATATTGGATACCTGTCCCATTCTTTTTTTATGTACTTAGGACCGCTGGAGGTGGTCAGATTGTAAACTGAGAACAGCAAAGGAATGATGAGCGCCGACAAATACAGAAGCAAGGTCTCAAAGGGGATGTTTTCGACAAGGGCGGCGAGTTCCATTTGACGAACGGGTCTCTTAAATCGTTATTGAGCTCGGGGGGAATGTAGGTAGTCGATTCAGAAGCGTTTCAAGGGTGAGGGGTGACAGGGGTCTGGACGTGATCCAGAGAAAATCACGAAAGGAATCATTCACTGTCATCCTTCATTATCATGGCGAATCCGAATCCGTTGCTAGCGGAAGACGTAGAAATTGGGATGTCTACCCCGTCAACCATTAGCACTTTCCAATACTCAGCCCCGTGGTTGTCAATTTCAGAATATGTTGAAGCGGGCCTCCTCTCGTTTTTCACTCTCATAACCTCTCTTATTTTGCTGCCCCTGAAGCTTGTCCTGTTCCCTGTAGAGAAAATGTGTTGCGGTCTCAAGTATAAACGGCCTTCCTCCGGTGAGAAAAGGGAGGTGTGCAGGGAGGGAGGGCCAGAGGAGAACATCAAGGTAAGGGCAGGTAGTACCCAGCAGTGGGGCTGAGGAAGATATTAAACATCATCTAACACGTAACATCTAACACATTTTAATTAGGACCTCGTGGTATCCCTGAAAGCATCTTTTGATGCCGGGCACACTCGTTCTTACAGCTGGCGCATCAACCAGCTTCTCGGTTTGAAGGCGATGGTTTTAGAAAATGAGGGTGAGCTAATGGAAGCCTACGTGAAAGATCTGGGCAAGCCCTCCGGCGACTGGTTCCTCGAGAAGAACGGCATCCTCGCCGACATTAACCACACGCTCAGCTGCCTGCACAAGCTGATGCAACCTGAGAGCCGCCACACACCCCTCTGGATGCAGCCAGGCACCACGAAGATTATCAGAGAACCTCTGGGGACGGTTCTGATCATCGGACCGTACAATTACCCCTTAAACCTTATTGTGTGCCCCCTTGCTGCTGCTTTCAGTGCTGGGTGCAACGCCGTCGTCAAGCCTAGCGAGCAGGTGAGAAGAGAAGCGACCGAGACACTGGTGTTATAGTTGATCACGGAAAAAGAAGCTACGAGCAAAGCTGTCGAAAGGCGTATTTCCATATTCGTATTTCTAACTCATGTGACACTGCACGCCAATCTTCACACTCGCAGATGCCAGCGACCGCGGACTTCTTCGCAAAATACCTCCCCGTCTACCTCGACCGTCACTCTTGCGGCGTTGTCCTCGGAGGTATCCCCGAAACCACCTCTCTCCTTCGCATAAAGTTCGACAAAATCTTCTTCACTGGCTCCGACCGCGTCGCCAAAATAATCGAGAAGACTGTCGCGGGAACCCTGACTCCCATGTGCCTGGAGCTGGGAGGTAAGTCCCCGGTGATCGTGTGCGACGACGCAAACTTGAAAGTCGCCTCCAAGAGAATCGTCCAGACGAAGTACATCAACTGCGGCGCGACCTGCATCGCCCCCGACTACATCATGTGTACCAGCTCGGTCCACGACACCTTGGTCTCCAACCTCCAAAAATGTGTCGAAACATTTTACACCGCTGACGCCCAGACTTCTGAAAATTACGCCAGGGTCTTGAACGGCGATCATCTGAAACGCCTCGAGGGGTACCTCAGCGACGCCAAGTCAAAAGGCGCCAACGTGATAGGGGGGAAGATAGACCAGGACGATAGGTACATGGAGCCAACAATTGTTACGGGCGTGACTGCGGAGATGCTCCTCATGAAGGAGGAGATCTTTGGCCCCATTCTACCCATCATGAAGGTTGATGGCTTCGAAGACGCCGTGGGCCACGTCAAGAAGGGCGAAAAGCCCCTGGCGAGCTACTGCTTCACCAGCTCTTCCGCCAAGGCCAGCACATTCCTTAACAACATCTCCTCGGGAGCCTCCTGCATCAACGACTGCGCTGTTCACGTCCTCTCTCCTGATATACCCTTTGGCGGCGTTGGCAATGCCGGGATGGGTCACTACCACGGGAGGGAGGGTTTCCTGTGCTTCTCCAACGAGAAGGCGGTCTACACGAACGACACTCTGACAGATGGGCTGAGGTGGATTCGCTATCCTCCGTTTTCGACGTTCAAGGAGGGGGTGCTCGGAAAGGTGATGGGAAAGAGTTGGTAAAAAAATGCGAAAACAGCAAGAAAGCAAATTGATTTTTTTATATTATAGATCTTCAAACGTGGAGGATGCAGGGCTTTGCTCTCTTTTATCTTTTTCTCCAGACGGGCAGGGTGAGCCCGTCTTGGCAACGCAAGAATAGTCGACGCCCTTCCGCTGATCAAGCAGTGTGTCGGCCTTCCTGTAGTTCTGCTTAGACGCGGCGATGCGAGCTTTCATCGCCTCGTTCCTAGCCTTCTCCTTGGCCTTCGCCTCCGCTTCGGCGTCGTCAGCGAGGCCGCGGGCTGCAAATCCGCTAAGCGCCAACATGCCCAGCAGGTCACGACGGGTTGCGACTGCTGAGTGTCGTTTTGAGATTTTGTGAAATGCTAGCGACGTGGTCGGAGAGGGGAGAACAAGGATAGCGGCGGCGGATAGGAGAAGGAGGAGTATATGCATGGTTGTAGGTCGGGGCAGAGGGAGGGATGCTGAATTATTATTAAAGAGGGAGGGACGCTAATTTATTATTAAAGCTTCAAAAAGTATCTTGCCTTCCAGACATTTTTATTTTATGCCCGGAATGCTCATCCTATCTTCGCGCTCCGCCCTTAGACGACACGCTGTGCCATTATCAAGATCAATGACAACCCTTCCGTTCCTCCACCCTCCTCCAGAGCCAATATTATTACAGTACTTTACGAAGCCTGCGGCGGCAGCAATCCGCAATCCGCGTGCCGTTTGGCCGGTGAACAGAGTCCATTTGATTGGACGCAACTGTGAGTATTTTGGGTTTTGTTTGGGCGATTTATTGGGACGCGCCGTGTACTCCCGCACGAAACTGAAGCAACTGCGTCTCCTTGCAAAGCTCCTAACCTCTCTCCCCTCTCACACCTCCTTCTATCACCTCAACTCGCGGCTCTCGTACAACTCGCAGACGCCGCCCACGCCGCCGAAATGGGCGACGATCCCAAAAAGTCTTCCCCCTTCTTCTTTCAAAAGCCGGCCTCTGCGATCGTCGACACCACCAAAACGTCTGCCTTGAAGTACCCCCGCGACACCACTAACTACCATTACGAAGCTGAGTTGGTTCTAGGGATAGGCAAAGACTCTGCCGGAGTCGTGCCACTTTCGGAAGCCATGAGTTACATAACGTCCATCGGTGTCGGTTGTGATTTGACGCGTAGGGATTTGCAGAACGAAGCCAAGGAGAAGAGGAGGCCGTGGGATGATTCAAAGGGCGTCGAGGATTCAGGTCCCATTGGAGGGTTGATTGAGGTCAGTGAGGGCGATGATTGGTGGTATTCAGGTAAAATAGCCTTCTGGGTCCGAGGGACGCAAGCACTCATTTAACTCGTTATCGTTGCTTCACAATTCCCCAATTCCCTTCAGAGGATTCGTTGCTGACATTGACCGTGGACGGAGTTGAGAAGCAGAGAACATTGACGAAGAACATGATCTGGAGCCCTGAGGAGATTGTGCATTATATATCGAAGAGGCATGACCTGAAAATCGGGGATGTTATTTTTACAGGCACGCCAGAGGGAGTGGGGAAGCTTGAGAGGGGGGAGAAATGCGTCTTGAGCTTGGAAGGGGGGACAGAGAAGATTGAAAACAGCTTCGTGCTTGAATGAAAAGATAGATGAAAATAGAAAATTTATTCTTATAGATATATATTATTCATTTCCTGTCGTTTGAGCTCGCCCGGGACTGATCGCCAGCATCAAAAGTCTTTCCATGAGCTCGCCGGGACTGATCGCCAGCTCAAAAGTCTTTCCCAAAGTGTATCAAATTTGAAACGTCGCCAGCGCCGGGGGGGTTGCCATTCGCAGTCGACTCCACGTAATCCTAAAGCTCACTATAACTCCTCCAAAATTCCGATGCCCTGGCCTTCCCATCATCCCAATTTTTACATTGTTAGAGATTTCAATCTATAGATTTTAACCTGTTGATGGTTGGAGCGAAAAAGACTTTATTTCTTGCCCCCCCGATGACCTCAGTCAACAACAACTCCCTGTCAAATGTTGTCACAGGGGCTTCGATGAGCGAGAATGCCGAATACACGAAGCTCCGCTCGTCGGATTCCTCCCTTGAGAGTTTAAAGGCCTGCGCCAGACCAATAATAGAGTCACCGTTTTGTTGCTACTTTTTCAATGAAAATAAGATCATAGAGCTCCTCAGCTTCGTCATGCCTGAGACTTATGCCATAAGGCTGTGGAGCGTGGTAAAACAGACGATTTATATTTCAATGTAAGTAAGCTTTTGCCTTATCTCCAGCATGACACTCGAGAACCACGCCTGTTGGTGGCCAAAAAAAATCGAATTCTAACCCTCCCGACCTCAGCGGATACGGATTTTACACTCTGTGCCGCGTGATCGCGTTAAAAACTACTGACGCGGACACGGCTTACCAACACGCTTATAATATAGTTGATTTTGAGAAAAAGGTGAGGACAGCTGGCACTGCTGCGGGGGAAATGGTGGAAGGGGGGTGGTCGGGATACCTCTCTACTAGTCGCTTACACGCCTATACCACGCAGTTCAACTTCTACACCGAAAGGGAATTTCAGGAGCAACTGGTAAACTGCACCTTCTACTCCAACAACACTGTCATAGGATGCGACGCTGTTGGAAACGGCATCGCGGTCATGAAGGGCCTGAACATCTTCTACGCCGCCGCGATTTGGTCCGTCACTCCCATCTCTGCCATATCGGCAATTCAGTTCGCTCCTCGCCACTTTCCCTTTCTGGTTTGGTGGTTTTGCGTGGCTTCCGTCTTCGCTGCCATAACATTTGCTGTATTTCCGTGCGCGCCTCCTAGGCTCGTTACAGATCTGAGAATCGTCGACGCTTTGGCTTACTTCTCTGACATCAATATTTACGGCGAAGACCCTGAGCAGGCCGTGAGCAGCAACCCGTACGCTGCGTTCCCAAGTATGCACACGGGTTGGAGTGCTATTTGCAGCCTGGGGACTGTCTACGTCGTTTACATGGAGAGTGAGCCCGGTCACAGAGGTGAGTTTACATACACGCCGTTTCAAACCAACTTTATTTCTCGCTCACCCCTCATTCCTCTCTCGCTCGCTCGCAGGCTTTATGAAAGTCGCTGCCGCTTTGCTTTTAACCGTCTGGTACCCGCTTCTCACTATCTACACCATTGTCGTGACTGGGAACCACTTCTGGTCCGATGCTCTCGGCGGCCTGGCTTACGTTTTCGTGGGGTTCTTTATCTCCAAGCGGTACTTTGTCAATAAGGGAAGGATGCTGAATATGGAGAGGGTCGCCTACGGGGACGTCTATGAGAATTCGAAGAATCCCAATGATGCTTCGAAGGACGACGACAGCACCATTTCTGAGTCTGAGGACGACAGTGTGGTATAACATTTAACGGGGTAGTGGGTTAAAGGGGGGGGGGGATGAAAAGAGATATATAGAGATTTAAAACTAGGGAATATATTCTAACAAGTGGGCTAACTAAACAAATTTTTGCTTCAAAAATAACAAAGACAAAAATTGATTTTTCAAAGGCCTTCAAGCATCGCATCGCACATCGTTTTAAGATCCACTCCCTTAGCATTCCATTCCTTCGTCTTGATTTGTTGGAGCACTTTGACAAAGCCTGTAGAAGGAAAGGAGTTAGGGCGATGTGTGTATATGTTTTGCGTGTGTGCAAGTTGGGAGACCAGAGAAGGGAGAGCGTATCTTTGTTTTGCGTGTGCCTATTTCCTCACCTTTAGCTTTGGAAATCTGCCTGACCGTCTGCGCCGCTTGTGCATTCAAGCAAGTCCCATCATCGGGACTAATCGAGATCCTGAGCAGGTCGAACATCACGCCCATGCCGTGCACTACCAGCACCATTCCCTCCTCCAGATCGATATTCCTGGAGAGAGTTTCTATGACGGCTTCCACGCCGGCAGCTCTGACCAACTGGCCCTTCCCTACCTCGTTCTCGTAGACTAGATTGAAAAGCAGAAGCAGAACATTGCGCTGCACCCTGACGTCGTTCTGGAAGTACTGTAAGATTGGGATGATTGCGCTCGCAATGTCGTTCGCCACGAAGAGCCCCACGACCTTAGGGGTGGAAATTTTGGAGAGCAGGAGGGTGGTCGACGTCAGGGTTTTGCAGCCTGTAAGGGATTATAGTGAAGAGGGGAGAAAGGAGGGTGGGTAAGTAGTCGAGTAGTCGAGGAGTCGAGGAGTCGAGGAGTCGAGGAGTCGAGTAGTGAGAAGTAGAAAGTACTCATAAATAGGCCGTGTTGTCTCTCAAACACGCGCGCAAACTCACCTACTTCATCGAGAGATCCCTCCTCGTTCTTCTCGCACGCTCTGAGGCATCTCTTCACAATATCCAACACGGGCGGAAACGCGTCAGGATTCTCTGCGAGAAAATTTGAAACACTGGGAGACGGGAGCTTCATTAATATGCGCAGGGAGACGTTGACGATGTCGTAGGTTTTACCCTAAGCGTACAAAACCGAAGCGAAAGAAGGCAAGAGTGTGGGATGAAAAATAAGTTAGATACACCTCCCTTCTTTCACTGGCGGACATATTCCAATCTCTCAATCTCCTCTCAAATCTCTCACCTTCGCAGTGAAATCATTGAATTCCGGAAGCACCACTTCGGTGACCGTGGATATGACGGCAGCAGCCTTCGCAGGGCTCTCCGATATGACGCCCGACTGGTTCAGCAGGCACGTCAACGCCTCGACGGTGAGCTGCGGGTCAGGCTTGTCCTTCTCTAATTCAGCTTTCAACGCTGTCGTTACTTTGTCGTAATCTCCCCTGCTGAATTCGTCAGTGAAGTGCTCCCAAGGACCCCCCCGGTTCTTCCCCTTCTTCCCTTTCAACCACTGCCAACCCACGATGCCTACGACCACGGCGACGAACTTGCGGCTGTCCTCCGGACGGAGGAACCTTGAGCCGCCGTTGGAAGCGTGGAGCAGGACGGGGATGCAGAGACACAGAAGGATCAGGGTTGGGGTAGGGAGGCCGGAGGCGGAGAGGAAAATCGTGCCCTGTTTGTTTCGGGGAGGTCGATGGAGCGTAAGAGGTTGGTTTGAGGGGGGATTGTTGAAGGGGTTTCACGTTTTAGGTTTTTCGAAAGAAGCACAAGGAAGGTTCAAGGAAAGCACGATGATTGATGTGCTGTTGTATTGTGACCTCACCTCCTCCTTGCTTTTTGCGGCGGCGTACGATGAAGACATCGTTGAACGAGCCGTGTGGAATGAGACGTAGAGATTTTGAGATTTCTTTTCTAGGCAAATGCCTTGGAAAGTAATAAATCCATATTTCACAAAATGATCGCCACCTACGACCTCAAGTAAGTGGTTTTCGGGCCTCTTGATTGTTTTCTGGCTGATAAGAATAACGGTGACGGGAAATCGCCGGCACTGCAGTTGCTCTCCCTCCGAACCACTGCGGGTTGCAATTCGTTGGGCCTCGTTTGCGTCAGGGCAGGGGAGCCTTTACGTGGATTAAATTCTATTTTGGATAGCTTCACCGCTTAAAATTGATATTTTGTGCTTTCATTCCGACTAAATTGCGAATTGACGTCTCATTCACCCTTCAATTTAACATTCTACTCCTCCACATTCCGTGTTGAAACGTTTTGAAAGAATCTGGCCCCTCTAACACCCCTCTCTCGCTAGGTACGACGAGTTCTCCATGGCCCTCGGGTACGCCATGATGTCCTTCGGAGGAGAGACCGTCGCCACCGGCGCCGGAAACCCCGCCGCCAAGGCCGTCGCCCCTGCCAAGAAGGCCAAGAAGGAGAAGAAGGAGGCCGCCAAGAAGGAGGAGGACGACGACGATGACTTCGACGTCTTCGGGGACGACGACGATGAGGAGGAGGACGCCGGAAAGCCCAAAGAGACCAGGGCCGAGATGCTCGAGAGGTTGAAGAAGGAGGCAAACGATCGCCTCATCGCCAAGGCCGCCAAGCAGCGCACCATGGTCGCCATCGAGGTCAAGCCCTGGGACACCGAGCAGGACCTCAAGCAGCTCTGGACCAAGATCACCACCGAGATCGTCCAGGAGGGAGTCAAGTGGGGAGAGAACTGCCACTTAGTCGAGGTCGCCTTCGGCATCAAGAAGATCTGCATGTCCTTCGTCATGGGAGCCAACAACTCCAGTGACGAGATCATTGAGCAGATTGAGGCCCTCGAGGACGAGGTCCAGTCTGTCGAGATGACTTCCATGAACGTCCTCTAAATAGTAGTGTTTTAATTAATTTATTGCTTTTAGAGTTGATGTTAAAAAAAGAAAAGAAAGAAAAACGTTTGCCTTGTCAATTATTTTCATATTTTTTAGCAGCGTGGGCTTTTCTCCGTCTCAGTCCTTGCCCCTTCCCTTTCCCCTCCTCCCTCTGCGACAAGCAGCAAAGCGCAGAGTTAGAGCGAATGAAGAACCGTGCTTCGTCTCAACTACATGCGCGCATCCCACGTCACGTTCTCACCTTCTTCCTCTTGCTTTTTTGGGGTTAGGGCCATTCCCTCCAGTCCTCCTCTCGATAATGAGCTGCTGATCTTCAATCTTCCAAACCGAGGAGTCGGACTCGTAAGATTCTAGGACGGAATTCATTGACGCCTCGTCGACGAAATTGAAGAAGCAGAATTTGCGCCCGGGCACGATTTCAAAAGGGAGGATAGAGGAGGGGGGGACAGGGGGGGTTGTCAAGGTTGTTAAGAGGGTCAGGAGGGTGGAGGAGGTAATTTTTGCGTCCAGTTTATTTAAGGGCCCTAACAGTTTTACGTAGAGACTTAATGGGGGGGGGGTGCGGATAAAAGCGGGAGTGGGAGGGAATATGTCGAGCAAGTGGGCGAGCCCAGGTTCGATGACTTTTTCGGCGCCACATTCAAGGCAGGCCTTGACCAGAGCTCCGTCCTCAAACTTGCTCTTGCCAATGACGGCCTTCGCGTAATCGTCGGGAGTCGCGACGCCTATTCCCCTAGTTCCCGCTGATATTGCTGAGCGAATGTCGTCGGGAGTGTCGCCAACCATTACGGCCGCGGAAGGGTCAATCTTCAAGAGCTCGCAAGCGCGCTTCACGGGGAAAGCGTCGGGCTTCGCCGGGCCGTCTTCCATTACTACGCAGCAATCGAAGAGATCTTCGATGCCGTGGAGACGGAGAAATTTCATGCAGTCGGAACGGGGGCGGCCAGTCACAATGGCCATTCTCGATGGGCAGCGACGGCGGAGTTCTTGGAGGAGACCTGTCATGATTGTGTTGTGTTGTATTGTGTTGTGTTTTGTTGCATTGTGTTGTGTTGGATTTGGAGGCGTTAGAATAGCAAGTTGCGGGTTGCTTGTTTCGCTCGCTTGTTGCGCTCGTAATTCCCCTCATCATCGTCGTACCTTTCGCGGGGATCAGCGTCTCAAGGTCGCACAAACCGGCGACGTCGCCGGTGCCCTGGTACAGGTCCTCGAAGACCCCGGTCACCTCCTCCAACGTCGGCTCGGGGGCGCCCGAGTCCTTGTGCTCGATGATCAAGTCCCTGCTGAGGATCCAGTCGTTGTTGCATCCCCCTTGGGCCTTCTTCTGAGAAACGATCGCAGACGTTACCTTGCCGGACTTGAGGAAGTGAGCGCAAGTGGCGATTATAGCGCCACGGTAGCTCTGGCTCACCTCAGCCAAAACGCCGTCCATGTCAAGGAGCAGCGCGGACGGGCTGCTCATTCTGAAAATGCAAAAGGTTTTTGAGCTGATTTTACGGCTTTTAGGAGGTCGAGGTTCTTCGAGTTGTTGCTATCGAGTGTGAAAGGGCAGAATATTGGCACAGTTTTAGCGTACGGTGGATGAGAATGGACACAGCAAGGGCAGAAATGATTCATTTTTTGTCTGCAAAATGCAAAATGGTTTTGTTTCAAAAGTACCGCCTCTCTTCTCCAAACCTTCCTTGTTTTTTTGAAACCAGCACACTGTACTGATTTCCCAAACTCACTTAAATAGCCACGTCTTCAAGTCGGTTCTTGAGTCGAATTATCAAAGGGTATAGAATTCGCTCAGTCGAGGCGCAGTCAAAGTCAGAAACTAGAACAAGAAACTAGATGCTTAGTGACGCTTTCGGGCTATTCATTATAATCTTAACAGTCGCGTTCGTTTGGAGTCGCGTCACCGCAATCTTGGGAAAGGGCGTCCGTTACCTGTCCTACAAGTTTGCGTAACCTCCTAAACAGGTTTGCGCAATGGCTTCGCAGGGCGGCGCTAATGGCAAGATCATCGTCGGGGCGGTGGTCGCTTTTCTGGGGGCCGCCGTGGGGATAGGGCAGGTGTACTTGCCGTACTTTTCTCCTCAGAGTGAGATTAGGAGGGATGGGAATAGCTTGGGGAAGGAGGCGAAGGAAGCTGAAATCGCACGTCGCAAGAAGTTCGTAGCGGACGCCAGGAAGAGCGGCGTGAAGGCCCCTGGGAGCATGTGGGGGAACATGAATACGAAGTCGAAGGAGAACGATAAAATTTAGCTATGTGTTTTTTAGCACCAAACATGTCCCTGTGTTACGGATTATTTTGCTTCCAAGCGGCCACCCACTGCTTCACCCGCTCCACGTTCCCCTCCATGTCCTCAACCGTATTGCTCTGCACCTCGTGGACGATTTCCTCCGCGTATGATTCTCTGCGAGAGTGTGTTGGAGCAGCGAGGAACACGAAGAGACGAGTGTTAGGTTCGCGTGCCGACGTGCGTTCTACACTGCCTCTCACAAGCTGATTCGCATTCTCGTCCCTCTCCATCAATTTTTTACTCACCTAGCTTCTTCCGCCACCACTTGCATTATCTCTGCCGTCATGTTCTCTTCGCGCTTCTTCTCACTGTAGTTGCGCTCGGTAAGGCGATCGAAGAGGACTTCGGTATTCGCCCTCAGGACCAACACAAGGTCAAACCAACGCTCAGGGAACATCTCGCAGCTGTGGAAGTCGACGACGCACCCTCCGTCCTCGACCATGGGCTCCATCTCGTCTATGAGCTTGTCGTCGTCGAGGATGTAGCTGTCGAACTCCTCGTCCCTGCTCTCGTAGCACTTTTCACTCTTCACGATGTCGCCCACGTTGAGGTGCTTCAGGTTGAGGGCTTCGGCAATGTCGGCGCTGGTGGTGGTTTTTCCGGTGCCCGGGGTGCCGGTGATGAGGATGTTTGGAAGGGAGCGAGTCTTGGCGGTTAGGGATGCCATTGAAGGGATTGGAAGGGATTGAGAAAAAGGGGCGATAGTTGGTTCGAAGGAAAGGGGGGTGGGATTCGTTTTTTGAAGTGGTTAAGAGATTTCGGTTCTCGGGGCAGGTAACTATGAGGCTGAGGAAAGGTTGAGGGAGTTTGATGTCGGTTTAGCGCGTTTTCTTGGCCAGGAACAAGGGCGTGAATGATTTTTTCTGTGAACTTTATCACTCTCTGATGAAGTGTGCCCTGCTCCTAGTCCCGCTGCTCTTGGGCACGAGCGGGGGCATTCATGCTGGACATGGGATTCAGCGTCGTGAATTCGTCGCTGCCGGGTTTGGGACGTCACTTTTCACCCCGCTGGCCTCGACGGCGGCGACCAGGTCTGCTCCAGCACCCTCGCAGGCAGAGATAGACAAGTACCTCGGCTCCGTCGTTGAAAGCGACGGCTACATCGATAAGCTGGCGTTCGAAATGTTCGATGACGACTCAGATTACAAACCCGGCAGCGCAAAATTCAGACGGCTCGACGCAACGGAGGACAGTCTCTTCTACGACAAGCCGAAGTTGGTCGAGCACATAGACCAGCGGGCCGTTGAGGCTTTGACGCGGCGCAACGTTAATTTAATTTCAGTAGAGAAGGCTGTCAATGTGTTGGATATGTGTGCGAGGTAAGGGTTGGGCTTGTGTTGTGAAGAGTCGCTTCATGCGGCCTCTCACCTATCTCACCGCTTCGCTCCTCGGCTCAGCCATGTCTCGCACTTGAAGGATGCAAAGGGCTTGGAGGTTGTAGGAGTCGGTCTTAATGCGGACGAACTCTCGATGAATCCCGCTCTGTCCAGGTTCGAAGTCGTCGATCTGAACAGGAAGGGTGCGACGATTCCCTGCACGTCGGAATCAATTGATGTGGCGCTCTGTCAGCTCAGCGTGGATTATTTGACGAGACCCGTCGAGGTTTTCTCAGAGGTCGCGAGGGTCCTAAGGCCGGGGGGCGTTTTCAGCGTCTCGTTCTCGGACCGCGTCTTCATGTCAAAGCAGGTGGCTGTCTGGTCGGGGCAGGACGATTTCAACCATGTCTTGACAGTAGCCGGGTACTTTGCAATGAGTGCCAAAGGGGGGGCGGGGTGGGACATCCGGGGCGGGTTGAAAGCGAACGTGCTTGGTGGAGGTGGAGGTGGAGGTGGAGGGGGTGGGGGTGGGGGAGGGGGGGATCCGATCTACGATGTTTGCTGTCGAAAGAAAGGAGGGAGGGGGGAAGTGAAATGAATGAGAATGAATTTGAACGCAAACGGCATTGTGCTGCTTTACAGCTTTACAGCTACAGCATCTTCTGAAACTCGCCAGAGGCTAGCAGCGGAATGAGCCCCCCCTTTCCACCATTGTTGGCGCCGCCGATGAACTCTTCCTTCAGAAAAATGGCAGGGACCGAAGTCTGCTTGAATCTCTTGCCAAGCTCAGCACGTAGCGGACCTTTAAGGGCACCGCTATCGAGGTCCTCGAGGACAATGTCCGTGTACGGGATTGAGTTAGAGTCGAGGACTTCACGCGCCTTGACGCAGTAAGGGCAGCTCTGGAACGTCATCATCACCACCCCAGAGGAGGATGACTTGACAATCTCGTCAAGCTTCGAAGAGACCATTGGAACGTCGTACTCGCCCGCGGACGAGGCGACGATCTTCTGCTTCAGGTCATCAAAGAAGCCCATGTGGAGACGAGTGTGGGCGGCGCGGATAGCATGCGGCACGAAGGCGTTGACGTGAGCAAGGAATAGGAGCGCCACCACAGAGGTGAAAAAGTTGGTTTGCAACATCTGAACGTGATTTTTTCGGAAGCTAAGTAAGTGTAGCTTAATTGGGGAGTTAGTAAATGGTGCGTTAAGAAAATTAAAAGTGAAAAAATGAGTTGGTGGTTTTCCAGGGAAATTTATCTCAAGACTGAGATGTTTTTGTGGTCAATAATGGTCATATTATTCACCCTAAGACCTCTAAAAGTCCCTCAATCGTATTAATATTTCCAAAATAATTTCCTCTTGGCCGATTTTCAAAATAGAAATTCATGATAAAAGCATTTATATACAGAATAAGAACCATATTTGAATCACTCAGGACATTTAAGAAAGTATGAGAACAGATATAGGTCAAATTGGAACTTATTCTGATCACTTTTTTGGATAATTTTCAAAGCAATTATCTATCTCTTTGATTATTAAATTATTCCTCTAAGAGGTCTTAAAAAGAATAATATGACCTAAATTCCTCTGAAATGATTTTAGAAAAAAGGTCTCAATAACTTTTTTCCAAGCCCCATTATTCTTGCGCGCGCAAGCCTTTGAAGTATACCAAAGACGCCGAGTCAATTTTTTAGCTCGTAAAAGCTTTCAATTAAGAAGTTCTCGTGTTGACGTGACACCCTCGATGAACTCGATGAACCTCCCCCTCCTCCTCCTCCTTGTTGTCTCCGCCTCCCTCCCCAGTGCGTCCGCCTCAAATGCACGTACTTTTGTTAAGCAAACGTTGCAGTCCACCATTCCAACGATCGAGAGCACCGCAGCATTTAAAGGTGAGGCTTGCCTTGTCTTTCATCTTCCTCCTCACCTCAACTCCAACTTTTTCACCTCACCCCCTTCCCCTCCCTCACCACACACAGACTCCCAACACCGGAAAGACCAAACTCCGACGACCACCTTTCAGGCGGAGCTGAAGTCCCAGCCCAAGTCGCAGACCCCCACTCACAAGGATTGGGCCACCAATAGCAATAGCACTCCCTCTCAAATCACCTCCATCCTCCATAAGCGCATCAAGAAAACAAAGCAGCCCTCCCTGTTTTCGCTGCTTTCGCGCCGTCCCCGTTCAGACTTGCAAGTAGTTTCCGGGCACGGCAGAGAGGAAGAAGAGAACACACAGAACACCTCCGACAAATTCTCTGCCTACGTCGCGCCTCCATCATTCACAGAAATGCTCTTTCGTTTCCTCCAGCTCCTCCTCACTTTCTCCCCTCTCATCCCCCTCGTCCCTCCGTCCCTATTCTCCTCCACCTTTCGTTCCTACGTCTTCTACCCCGTGGTTTCTTGGTGCCTCGGGTGGTGTGGTCCTGCGTTCACTAAATGGGGCCAGTGGGCTAGCACGAGAAGGTGAGAGTGTGCAAGGAGCGGAGCGATGAGCTGAAAAGGCGTATGTACTGGATAACAACGTACATGCCCGATACTTAAAAAGGTAACGTTGCTTCTGCCAAATTCGTCGCCATTTCTAATGTCACCAACGCAACTACCACTGCGACCTGCTTCGCTCATCGCAGCGACATGTTCCCTTCGGCCCTCTGCTACTCCTTGAGCACTCTGCACGCGAACGCTCCGTCTCACAGTTGGAGCCACACCAAGAAGCTCGTCACTGAAGGCTTGCTGGAGTCCCCGGCAGATTGTGGCAGCAATGACTCTCGGGACCCTAACTCCTGCTGGGATAGCGTCTTTGAGGAATTTGACAAGGTACCGGTGGCCTCGGGGTCAATTGCGCAGGTGCACAGGGCGGTGATAAGGAACCCAGACCCGGCCCTCGAAGGAACGACGGTGGCCATCAAAGTTAGACATCCCATGGTTGCGGAGCTGATCGATAGGTGAGAGGCTGCGACGAGTGACGATCTGGAAATGTGACGTTGCTTCGCTCCTACATACTCTTTCTGCAATTCTGAACCTTAATACTTACTCGTCGCTTCGCTCATGGGCTCGCAGAGACTTTAGGATAATGAGAAAAGTCGGCTCCGTCGTTGACAAGCTGAGCGGCGGCTGGCTCAATGTCAGGGCTAGCATCGAGCAATTCTCGCACACCATGGCTGAGCAGGCCCGCCTTGATGTCGAGGGGTACCACCTTTCCCTGCTGAACCACAACTTCCGCGCCGTCCCCATGGTGGCATTTCCGCGGACGATTTACGCCACTCAGAGCATCATCATCGAGACCTTCGAGACTGGTGACGTCATCGGTGACATGTTCAGGTCCGGAGAGAGGTGAGAAGAGAGAGAAACTCAACAACAAACAATTTCATACTAACTCGTCACGTACGTCACTCCTCCATCCCACAGCGTCACACTGTCTGATCACGCAAAAGAATTCATCGTCACAGAGGGAGAGTCGCTCTATTTGAAGATGCTCCTGGTGGATAACTTGATGCATGCCGACCTTCACCCTGGAAACATTCTGGTCACCTTTGACGACACCAAGAAACAGCTCACCCTCGTGGACGCGGGGATGGTCGCCTCGCTGACACCTGAAGAGAGCCTTAACTTCATCGGCCTCCTTTCGGCCCTCGGAGCGGGCGACGGAAGAAAGGCGGCGGAGGCAGTTCTGGGTTTCGGAGGACCCCGAGAACCCTCTGAAGACGATGAGCTGTTCACCGAGGAGATAATCGAGCTCTTCTCTAGAATATGCAAAGGTTACGGCAACGAAGTAGACGTCGGAGCGGTTCTGAGAGGTGAGGTTTCGAGGAGTGAACGTGACGCATTCATACTAGCTCCGACAACACATGGTCATTCATTCTAACTCGTCGCTCCGCTCCTCGGTCGCTCCGCTCCTCGGCAGGCGTGTTGTCGCTTGTTCAGAAGCACAAGATCCGCATTTCTGCAAACTACGCCACTCTCGTCGTGAACGTGCTGTGCATCGAGAGCATGGCGAAGAAACTGGTCCCGACCTATAACGTCCTGGATGCGGCCATGCCTCTCTTGGCCGCGTACCGAAGAATATGCGTCTACCATCCCAAGTCGAAACTGCGAAAGGCAGTGTTTAAGGCGTGGATGCCCTTCGCCAAGCTCATCAAGGGCAGGAACGACAGGAGGTTCTTTAGAAAGCTGCGAGGAGAGGACAACGGCAAGAGGAGGTTGAAAAACGCTGTCAAGTTAATTGCGGTGGGCGCGTTGGCTGTCGGGGCAATTGCTAGCTTGAAATAACTAAATAGAACGAATCTATCTTTACAAACAAAATAACAAATGGTCACACACAATTCAGACACAATTAATTAATACCCCTTGAAATAACTAACTCTTGCGTTATCAGTAATCCTCGTTTTGATGCTGTGTTGTGTTGGGTTGGTTGGCTTTGGTGTTAGAGCTTGTTGAGAGTTTGTTGACAATTCAACAAAGTTCCCCTTACCTCTCCCCAAACATTCTATTCATCCTCTCCTTCCTACTCGTCCGGTTCATACTTGATAGCCAATCGTCATTCAAGAAGTCCTGCTTGATGAGCTTCTTGGGCATGGTCAGACAGGCAGTGACGTTCTCCGATCCTGATCCCCGGTCTAATTTTCGCTCCTTCGCGACGAGCTCGTCCATGAGCCCGGGGAAGTTCTCTACGTCGAGCATGAGGTCCAGGACTTGCGGGTGAGACTTCTTGCAGTAATTCACGTCGAACATCCACATGCGGTTGCGGTTTCGGGTGATGAACTCCTTGGCCATCTCCGTTTGCTTGTTTTTGTCGCTCGCTACAGTCTGGTCGAACTGCATGGTCTCAGGCTCGGCCTCGCACATCTCTACGTACGGCTTCGGGAAGGTTTTCCTGAACTCCTGCGTCCTGCAAAATTGCGGCCGAGGAGCGGAGCGACGAGTTAGAATGAATAACCATGTATTGTCGTCGAGGACCCGACCAAATCCAAAAAATCTCAAACTCTCTCTCTCCTCCTTATTATTAATAAACCCTTCTTTTTCTCACCTCCTCAACTTAATCTGATAATTCGGATCAGCGTCAGCCATAGCATCCATAGCTTTGTCAATCTCATGCGGAAAAAGCCCCATATTCGCCAGCCTCGGTCTCTCCGTCAGCGCGTGGTCGGTGGGGGTGAAGGGCCTCGCCCCCTCCTCCTCGTCCCCCAGTTCCATCTTCTGATGCTTGCCCCTGCTCGCTGCTATAATCGCCAACCTTTCATTTACGCGTTCAGCCATGCTCTTGGTAGAACCCCCGAGGTTTTGTATGCGGTTGCCGGAGAGGTTGGTCTTGGACCTGCTCGAATTCTTGGAGGTGGAACGGGATTTGAGGTTGGAACGACCGCTGGGCTGACGGCTCCGGGCGCTTGTGATCGGTTGGGACATTTTGGGAGAATTTTATTTATTGCAAGGGTTGGAAGGGGAGGGGGAGGGAACTTTTGGTAGACGGGCGTTTGTCTATTGGGCTGAGGGTGTTTGGACCCGAGATTTATTGCCCGTAGAAGAATATTTTGCCTTTTTCTTTCCAACTGCTATATTTGCAAGACAAGTCTTATAACCCTGAGTAATGCACTGAAAATCCAATATTGTCAAACATAGACTGGATTAACATCTCCTGTTCACCCCTTCCTCCCCTATACGCGAAAGCTACTGCCCCCTCACCATGCCCACCTCCCTTCCGACGACTACTCCCACATTCACCTTGCCACAGCTCAGATCCTTCCTCGACCACACTGCAGAGCAGTTTGTGTTGCAAAGCAAGAGCATATCCGAGGGCGATGTGGAGTTCGTCAGAAACATCGTTCTCTTTGCGACGTCTTCCGACAACCTCGCTTCTTTCGAAGAGAAAAGGAAACAACTGGCCCCTGCCAGGCACACGGAGGTCTTGGCTACAGTAAATGAACAGGAAATCACTGCCCTCCCCAAGGGGTTCTCGTCAATCGGGAAAGTTCTCTCGTCTGCGGGCAAAGTCAAATCAACCCCCCCGAGAGTCACTCTCATGACGAGCAAGAACAAAATCATGCCTATGGAGAATCAGCTTTCGACAGCTCTAAACGTACTGAGTTCACCTGATGCAACAATGTACGGAAAGAACTACAACAAGGACCTCGAGATTGAGAGCGAGATAGTACGGCAAATGAACAATGAAATGCAAATGTACACCGACGAGGAGGACAATATGATCAACTCCGCGATCGGTCTCAACTCCGGTTTGAAGATGAAGGGGGCGATTCCATTTCGAGACTTAAAGCCCACATTCTCGACGACTAAGTTCTTTAGGGGTTTCTATAACACCAAACTAGGCGATATCTATTCCATGGCCACGTGCACGCTCCGTGGGAACCACAGCTGGGTAGCGGCGAGGCTAACCAACTATCATTACCACTGCAAGAACCCGGCGTTTGGACTAATGAAAGAACAATTGGGCGACGAAGAGATCTATTTGGAAGTCCCGAACAAGCACTCCATGGTCTTCAAAACAGACTACGCCTTTCCTTCACCCCTCACCAACCGAGAAAGCATCGTAAAAATCGTCTGGAAGAGGTTGAGCGAGAAGTCTGTCATGGTCTCGTACCACCCCCTCGCCTCACACCCCAAAGTCGAAAACAAGGATGGAAAGGCGGTGATAAGAGGATCGCTTCAACTTGCCATGCTAGTGACACAGCTAGACGACAAAACTACAGAGCTCCAGTGGGGTACACATCTCAATTTCGGAGGGAACCTTCCTACAGCAGTCATAAATGGATTCATCATTCCAAACTTCAATCGAGCCAACTCTCACCATCAAGCTTTCTTTGCCTACTCAATCCGACTGCAAGACCTTACGAAAAAAGACGGAAAGCTCTTGGGTGAGGTACTTATCAATCAGATCAAAGCGGCGAGAAAGAAGGGCGGCTGGAAGAAACGGGCCGAGCTTGGAAAAGTCGGAATCGACGAGTTCCTCTACATCTCGGCGGCGATGCGTGAGCTGTTGCCTCGGCACCCCTGGATCAGGGCGCTGCTGCACGAAATCAGCCTTAACAAGGTTAACGTCGCACCAACAGTGACAACAACGATCAGCGATGTGAAGGACAAAGACGCCATCAACTTGGCGAAGGGCCTCTCGACCATCATTCTAACAAACACTGAAGCGTCAGCGGCAGTGGACCACTGGATCGCCCAGAACGCAGCCCTGGAAGAGTTTGAAAAAGATTACGAGTGGATGCGCTCATTTTTCGTCGAGGTCGCTCAGTACAACCTGACTACGAGCAACTTCGGCCTGAGGTTGAGAGTGTTCGCAGGGGCATTACTCTCGACAATCGATTTAGTCACCGACGTATACATGACAATCAAGTTCTTCAACACTGATGGACAAGAGGGTTACGGAAAGATAAATGCATGGTTGATTGGCCTTACGATGTTCTGTCAGATCCTTATTGGATATGCCAATAACTCGAAGAAGCCATCTCATCTTGTAAAAGATGCGCTTGCAATATTGGTTGGCTTCAAGCCCGCCCTAGACGCGTACCGAGTTGGATCAGGTTCGGAACAAGAAGACCATCAGATCTTTCCACCTCTGCAAGATATGAGTTACTGCAAGGGTATCGAAGTAGTTTTCGAAGCAATCCCCTCGTCTGTCGTGCAGATCTACGCTCTACTTCTAGCCAAAGAAAAGGGTTTGGACGCCGTTGTGTCCGTTCTCATTTCTGCCGCCACAATCGCGTTCACGTCTTCCGTGATTAGCTACGACTGGGACACATCGCCTGAGCAGAGGCGGAAAGTACCTTTCCATTACGGTAAGTCATCGGTAGCTACATTGCTGATTTGCCTGCACAATTCTGACACTATTCTGATCATCGAAGGCTATATCCCAGACAAGGCTACGAGTCGAGCCATCTGTTTCCTGTCGATGATGTCGCTTTCGTTCGCGCACGTCATGCTTCGCACTTTTTCGTGCGCGTTGCTTGTAGTGACAAACAAGCGCTGGCTTCTTTACTACCTTGCCGCTGACATGGGACTTTTCTTTCTCTACAAGATCGTGAGGAAGGACTTCTTTTACTACGTCAACCTGACGGGAATCGCTAGACTTGTAGGAACGATCGTAGAGGTGAGAATGGGGACATTGTCGTTATCCCGCTGCGAATTCTAACTTTATAGTCAATCTTTCCTCGTTCACCTAAGAGAATCACTATAAAAGTGATGGTCGACTTCACCATGCTCATCCACGTTCGTGGACCATGCGAGCTTGGGGGGTTTTGGTTTCTAGCAACATCACTAATTTCGTTAGTCGGTAGCGTCGCTTCAGTCGCCCTGTACAACTCTCATTATAACGACGAAGATGTCAAACTCGATGCGGCGACTTTGCAGACGGTGGTAGGTATTTTAGGAATAGTTTGGGTGAGCTCTGCTATTGCCTTGGTTTCAGTTATGAACAGAAAATACCTCTCCACGTTCTACAACTTTGACACGGCTTCAGACTATGAACGAAAATGCTTCTTGAACGCTCGAGAAGACCAAGACGATGTCAAGAGCGACCTTCTCACTGATCACCCCGACGTGTATCGAACGTGGGGCGACGAGCATCTCAAGCCTTGGACGCTAAAAAACTGGGACAGATGGGAAGAGGAGAAGCCGGCGTGGTTCACGGACTCCTGGATTGAATGCGTTCCGAACGACTACATCCCCTACGACTGGCGAGTGAAGTACAACAAAACGAAGGGGAGGTTAGAAAATCCACAGATGAGAAGAAGGTCGAGCGTACAGCAAATGAAAATGCTGATGGGCGGCGTAGAGGAGAAGTAGCAGTAAAAGATTCGTAGTAATTTAGTTTTACAAAACTTTTTTGGAGTTTATTCTCTCCAGTTACTTTATATTCGCCTTTGATAGCTATCGGTCTGTCGCCTGTGTCGGTCGGTCACCTGTGTCGGTCGGTCGCCTGTGAAAAGCGGTCGCCTGGGCGGTTCCGCTTGGCCGCGCCAGCTCCTTACTCCGCCCAGACGTTCCCGCTTTTCACAGACTTCCCTCCCTCCACAGACGTTCCCTCCCTCCACAGACTCCCTCACTCCACTAAGCCTCGCCCTCACCCCCGTGAAATTCCGTCTTCAAACCCAACAACCTCCTATCCTCCAACCTCCTCTTAAAAACCTCTTCATGTATATAATCCCTCGTCGCTGAACTATCGTACTTCTTAGTCTGCCACGATTTAACGTAATTCCTGAACGTAGGTATTAAAACGAAAGTTATCAGGAGACCTACGGAGGCGCCGATTTGGAGGGCTGTCTGACCGCGGCGGCCTTTTATCTTACGGGACCAGAAGGAGGTGGAGGAGGTGGAAGAATTGGATCTGTGAACGGATCTGTGAATGGATCTATGAATGGAATGTGATTTAAAGCCATTTTTAAGGATGTTTGAGAATGATGACGATATCATTGTGGTACGACTAGTCGTAGTGTCGGCTAGTCGTCGTTAAGATTGCTCGGACAAGGAGGACAAGCACAAGCCAGAATGACTCGGCGCAGGATGCAGGAGAATATACTATTTAATCAATAATTTAACGATTAACGACGATTTGGAACTAATGTCGATGGTATTAATGGCCAAATTACGTGCAATGTAGCCAGAAATTCACTGATAAGCGACGACTTCCTTTATTAGTGGACCTTCAATAAATCTAATAATTTGCCAGGGCAATGCAGAAAATGCAGAAAAGGAAAGTTGCCTTCTCAATACTGAATAAAATACACATAAAATCCACGATCTCTATTGACATCGCGTCTGCAGAGGTTTTTGCTGCAGAGTTATTATTTTTTTATTGCTTTAATCGGCGCTAGAGACGTTTTTCTAGACTATTTCCTCCCATGGCCTCGTTAATGGCCAATTCTTCTCCTGGTGGCAGTCCTGTTAGCAGTCTTATGCCGCCTCCAGCTGCAGCTAACACTAGTGCAACTGACAGTACGGTCAACCTATTCGATCTAATGCAATTCCTCAACTTTACATCTCTAAAAGCATGCTCAACAATCCTAAATTATCATTCCAACCGAGGTAACGCAAACTCCAACCTCAAATCCGTCCAAAAAATAGAAGGAGACGAGAGATCAGTCGTAACCCAAGCCGACGTCGACGCTCAAAAGATCCTAGTCGAATCAATTAATGAAAAGTATCCTCATATAAACATAATTGCCGAAGAAGATACAGGATACAAACGTCCTACTCTAGCAAGTCCTACTGACTCCTCCTCCTCAACCGTCTACTTCCAATCATCTCTCCTAATCTACATCGATCCTCTCGACGGTACTCTCGAATACACTCTCGGCAACATCTCAAACGTTCTATGTTTAATCGGCGTGACTTCATCCGACGGAACAGTCATCGGAGGCGTTATGAGAGCGCCTTTTGGGAGGAGTTTCATTGCGTACGGAGGGAATTTGTACGAGGATATTGATGGGATGATTGTTGATTATCATAGGGAGGAGAAGGAGGAGGGGAGGTTGAGGGTTTGCGCGAGTGGGAGTGAGAGGGTGAGGCCGATTTTGGACAGGTTGAGGGAGGGGGGGGCAGAGATTGATATCGTTGGTGGGGCAGGGAATAAAATTAGGTGAGGGAAGGGATAATATCGTGAAACGTGAAATGGACCCTCATTTTTGTTGTTGACATCTAACACGGCCGAAAGTCGAGTCATTCAAGGAACGTACGACATCGCTGTTTTCAACGATAGGACCTCGCTCTGGGACACCGCCGCGACCGAGGGTTGCCTCAGATCTCTCGGCGGCACCATGACTGACTTTTACGGTTCTCCACTGTCGATGGTTCCGCCTGTTAACGTAGACGGGTTAGTCAACTTTAGAGGCGTTATAGCGACGAGGCCGGGCCTCGATCACGAAGCTATTATGGAGATGATCCAGTGCCCGGAGCTAGGTGAGGAGCCGCCGACGCACGAGACTAAGTCACTCCGTCACTTCCATCACTGCTGCTTCACTCTAACTCGACGCTCGTCCTTCGCTCCTTCGCCCCATCAACCAGATGCCTTTAAATCCCGCAACTCCTCGCCCTTCTGCACAGGCGTGATGACGTCCGAATACCTCCAGCCTACTTACATCTGCATGACGTGCTCCCCCCCTTCAAAAGGCGGCAACAACTGCTTCTGCCCAGCATGCGCCGTGAAGTGCCACTCTGAATGCGAGGTTATGTACGTTGGAAATGTCGAGAGCGGCTGCGACTGCCACTTGCTAGGCTGCTGCAAGATCAGGGAGGGCAGCGAGAGGGCCAAGAGGGATTTCACGAGCCTGGGAGGAGGTGAGAAACTGTCGAGCGAGCTAGCTAATCGGCGACATCGGGAATGCGATAACTTTGCGAACCGTCGTAGGCGGAGCGAAGGAGCTTCAGACTAGATATCGACGCCAGAACCACCGCCATGCAATTCTAACTCGTTACGGTCAATCGTTCATGCGACTCGCTTTGCCCGTCGCAGCGCTGGTGAACGTCTGCGTTCCTTGCCCCCCCGGCGAAAATTCTAATTTCGACAGCTTCAAGAGCTACGGGATCAAGAACCTCCCCCAGACCCTCGCGGATTCGTGCAAGAACCTCGTCAAAAAGACGAAGGAGACCTTCTTCCTTCCCTACCCCTTCGACGACCCAAAGACGGACATGGAAGCCTTCGCGGCTTCCGTCTTCTTGCAGCACACGCAGAACCTCCCCATCGGCCCCGGAAGCGGCGCCGAGTTCTGGTGCCAAGTGAAGCACAAGGGATCCCCCATGAGGTGAGAATTTGAAGAGGCGGGTGTACTGGATATTGACGTGCATGGTCGATACGTTCCGTGCGTAACGTCGCTGCTGCCAAATTATACGCCGCTATTAACAACACGAACGGCCCTTCTATTGCGACTCGCTTCGCTCGTCCCAGCATCGACCTGCACTACGACAAGGACGAGTACCTCAGCGAGAACTTCACCCTCGGCTCCTTCCCTGTTTTCTCCACCGTCACGTACTTGACCAAGTCGAAGCAGCCCACTATCGTCTTCGGCCACAAATACGAAGATCCAGAGGATCAAGTGATCCAGGAAGGTGAGAGTGTGCGAGGAGCGGAGCGACGAGTTAAAGAGGCGGGTGTACTGGATATTGACTTGCATGGTCGATATGTTCCGTGCGTAACGTCGCTGCTGCCAAATTATACGCCGCTATTAACAGCACGAACGGCCCTTCTATTGCGACTCGCTTCGCTCGTCGCAGCTCGCGTCAGCTACCCGAAAGTGAACAAGCATGTCGTCTTCAATGGAAAGTTACTCCACGGCGCAGTCGACGACGAGGAGTTCAAGAGTTTTCACCAAGGGGAGGAAGAGGACGACTGCAGAGTGACGTTCTTGGTCAACGTCTGGATAAACTCCCGCCCCGCCATCGAGGGTTTGACCGCCTCCGACAGGGATCTCATCGGACCGGCTGTGACAACGACGGAATTCGTCAAAGACACCTCCAGCCACGTTGTCAAAATAGGGGAGGAAAATTTAGCCGGGGAAGGCATTACGCTGCCTTTCGTGGGGGCGGGAGAAACGTGGGACGAGGAAGGAGAAGAAGAAGGGGAGGGAGAAGAGGGCGGACTCGTCCTGGCGATGCCCAGCTTGCCGGGGAAGGCCGAAAGCGACAACGTCGTTATTAAATTCGAGGAAGGGTACGAGGCGAGATTGGTCTACATGGGCGAAGAGGGCGAAGAGTACGAGTACGAAGACGAGATGATGGCCGACATCGAGGAGGAGCCTTAAGAATATTGAATTTTAGTTTGTTTTAGAAAGAGAAGTCGCACTTTAATACTTTGTTGTACTTCTGACAGTCGGTCAACCTCTGCTTCCGAGAAATCAAATGACCCCAGGGCACGAATAAGTAGTAACCCTTGTTCAGTGCGTGGTGCAGCTGGTGGGTCACATTTGGTTCCAAGAGCCAGTCTAGGAAAGGATTAAAGTACATTACACTGAATGGATTGATGCTGTGCAGGCCACCGTCGTGAAACGTCAAGAGAACTCCAACGAGCCAGTGGATGCCAACGCGTCGATCCAATGCCCACTGAAGGCCGAACAGCAAGAACGGCGCGCCTACATTTTCAATCATCAGATCGATTACGTCGATCTGGAACGCGTGAAGGCTCTGAGCATCGCTTGTCGCCTCGTGATGCAACTTGTGGAGGTGGTAGTATTTCTTGGTGTGCATCAGTCTATGGAGAGGAGCGAGGAAGAACACATCTCGAAGCACCAGCAGTAAGTAGAAGGGGGCGAATATCGACGACCAGAACTCCAACGTGAAGGACGCCGGCGACCAGAAGATGACCTCCGACCTGTACATGAGAAAAAAGCTGAACATTGACAACGAGTACGTTTGAAATATGTAGGGATAGGTCTTGTCGGGAAGAGGTTTTTGTTTAGCTTTCGGCACTCGTTCGCCAATTAGGTAGAAATTAATCTCCTCTCTCAGCCACAAAACTAACACGGCGCATGCGCCTTGAAACGCGCAGTACGTGGAGAGTCGAGTGTTGCTCAGTTGAAATTGGGTATCCTCACCGCTCTCGTAGAAAAGGACGTAAGAGAGCAGTGCTATTGAGGAGGCAAAGGCGTAGTCTGCGACCTGCGTGAAGGCCCAGAGAGAGCGATCATGGAGCGGAGACATATTTGTAGTCGGTCGCGGTCACACACACACACACACACGGGTAAAGCAATTGCTATTTCCGACGCCAGTTGAGTTCCCCCCTGCTCTACTCTTTCTGTTTGTTTTGAAAACGGAAGCGGGTAAAAAACGTCGGACGGATCGTTGGAGAGAGTAAAAAGGGCAAATAAAATTATACAAACGCGAAGGCCGTTTTCTCTCCTCTCCAAAGTCCCCCTGCTTCCCAAGATCAGGCTCAGGCAGGCTCAAGGCAGGCTCAAGGCAAAAACGAGATTTTGCTAAATTTTAATTTTTCATCGAGATCGCCTGAAACGATTCGCATTTCCCTCCAGCTCCTACAACTCATTCGACGGCACGATACGACCAGGTGAGGTCGGCGTCTAAATGATAATATGCCACAACGTTGATCATACCTCATTTTCGTTCGGGTGTTCAGCCTCTCATTTGTCTTCCCTGAGCGGACGACGGACTGTTTCGCACATACGGACAGTACGGCAGCGGCATGATTGACCAATTCTGTTAGGGTTATGGTTAAAATTACGAATTATTCAATGTTTTTAAGCACAATTTTGTTCATCGTCCACATCACATTCGTCTTACCCACCCTCCATCCCGCAGTTGCAAATATCCACCTACCGTCGTACACAGTACACACACAGAACACACACACACCTACCGTCGTACGCGAGTACACAGTACACAGTAGTAATAGCTCGCCTTGACAAGAATTAACCATGGATCAGCCTTTAAAGGAGCCTTTAAAGGAAGCGACTTCTCCCCCTCCTCAGATTATCTTTAAAGGAGAAAACGCCGGAGGGGAGATAATCATCGCCCCCGAGAAGGCCAAGTCACACAAGAAGAAAATTCGGACTGAAGTCGTCCCCCCGGCGAAGAAGCCAGCGAACAAGAAGCCGGAGCTCAACATGAGGCTGACAGACGGAACGCTGGTGGAGAGTATTCTTAGCAAGGTGAGATAGTCCCCCTTTCCATCCTCGCACTCTTCGAACGTTCTTCCAACCTTCTCCCCCTCCTCCAATTAACAACACTCTATCAACCTATAAACCATATATACACTTCCAGGCCCGCAACCCTCCGCTCTCCTTCCTGACGATGTCCCTCCACGGGTCCAGCGAGATGATCCTCATGCCGTGCAACAAGTGCAAAGGTGAGAGGCAGAGAGGAGCGAAGAGCGGAGAGGTCAAATTACTATTTTTCTACACAGCTCGTCGCTACGTCCGTCTCTGATTCTAATTCCTCGCTTGTTCGCTTCGCTCCTCAACTGACCTTTCGCAGGCTGCGTCAAGACAACGTCCTGCGGTATCTGCTCCCTGTGCACCAAGAACCAGCGCTGCGTTGACCGTTGGTGCCGCGATGTCAGGGACGTCAACGGCGAGACTAGGAGTACATCCAACCTGTTCCTGTTCGACGAGAAGCAGTACGAGATTCAAATGAAGCTCGCGAGGAGGCAGTTGGCATTGAAGGCAAGAGAGCAACTCGTTGAGTACATCGACTCAGAGAAGAAGCAAGGTGAGAAAGGATTATATAGCGCAGACTTCTTCGTGTTACGTACTTCTAACTTCGTCGCTTCGCTCTTCTGCTCGCTTCGATCTTCGTAGATAAGAAGATGCGCATCCCCCTTAACCGCTACCCCGCCCTTAAGGACGAGGAGCCCACAATCACGCCCAGGGACAAGACAAAGAAGCGCATCACCCTGACTGTGAATTCTCCCCTTAGCTTGGTTTGGTCCGACGGAGAGGTGAGAACAGCGAGGAGCGAAGTGACGAGTTGAGAAGGCCCTTCTTCGTCGACCAACCCTAACGCCATGCACACCTCTTCCTTTGCAGCGCTACACCGCTCGAATTGTTGACAGGACCGCGACGAGAATTCGCGTCAAGTACGACTTCGACGGCACGCTCTCAGACTTCATCGATCCCACTGGTCCTCAGTACGATCTGCACGACTTGAAGATTGAACCAGTTGAGGTCGCCAAGCGCTTCTCCGACCTCCCTCCTCTCCCGTCTCCTCCTCTCCCTCCCGCGTGCCTTACTTTGGAGAGGTAAGAAGTCCTTCGCCCCTTTCGCACCTTGATGGCGCCTTTATTAACAACTTGCATAGTTTCGGGCAAATAGTCAACAGCCCGAACTTTAGCACAGCTTCGACCATCATCCCGCTTCACTTCAGCACGTCCCTGAGATATGCGTACAAAATAGACCCAGATAGCTTAGATCCGCATAAAAAGTACGAACCTCGCTTCGCCGCCCGCCCCCCCCCCCTCCCCGCCCCCCCCCCCCCTCGATACTTCGAGGTGAAATATGTTAGCAAAGTTGAACTCGGCGCTGACCCCGCCGGAAGGACGAATGTAATTGCTCCTCCGGAGGAAACGGAGAACTTCGGCGGGGGAAAAATTGACGCCAAGCGCCAGGGCGGGCGAAGAGCCAAGGTGAGGCACTAAGAGATACTGCACCACGCTACACTATATCTAACTCGGCTCACCTCGCCACCGCAGCCCAAACCCGTCGTCGGCAGGCCAATTTACACCGTCGGCCTGGAGCTTCCGAACGGAGACGTTCAGACACTAGCAGCGAGCGACTCCCCCACCGAGGCGTGGACGAAGGCCCTCGCCTACACGCCGACCCTTGTAAACGCCGCCACAGCCAAGCTCAGGAGGTGCATCGCCGTCGTCTATCGAATGTGCGCGGTACCGGAGTGCGTCCCCTTCCTCGAGATCGTCGACAAGAAGGACCTGCCCGAGTACGAGTATATGATAAGGCACGAGCTCAGCCTTAGGAAGATCCGTGACAACCTGGCGAACTTCGTTTACGAGGATCACTACCAGTTCGCCTCTGATGTGCGCCTCATGTTCTACAATAGCCACATGTACAACGATGCCGACACGGAGATCCATCACCAGTCCGTCGAGCTCCTCAAGAATTTCGAGCGGCTGTTCCTAGATTGGGTCGTCAACGTGCCCAACGCAGTCGTCTCCGGATCCTGGGATGAGTGGTTCACCATGCGGTACTTCGATATTGTGGACGACACTCACCTCACCGGATTCTGCGCGACGTGCTCGAAGAACAAGTTCACCCACAGGGAGGCGGCCTTCTCCGTCTGCAGCATCTGCGAGGACAACCACTGCAACGCTTGCGCAGTCGGTGCCACTGAGGCGATTCCGACCACGGGGTATCGCTCACACGGTCCCGTATGCAAGTACGCAGGGGAGCGAGTGTGCAAGCGTTGCAAGCCCGTTGCGCTCCACTTGATGAAGGAATGGAAGCCTCCCGCTCCAAAGCCCAAGCCCCCCAAGAGAAAGCCGCAAAAGTCCAACGGAAAGTCCAATGGAGGAAAGGCTGGTGCCAACGGAAGCGCCTCGAAGCCGCCTCCCAAGAAGAGGAAGGTCGACTCCGCCGCACTTGCTAGTCCCGGGGCTGACGCCAAGAGGGCAGCGACGATGTCCGCTGTCAACGGGAATGGGAATGGGGATGGGAACGGCAACCACGCCCTTCCCCCCCCCCCCCCCGCACAGTCTCTGGAACCAATTGCAGGCTACGACGTGACCCCGATGGACATTGCCTCGCCGTCCCCCACACACAAGTCGTCGAAATCTCTGAAGTCCAAGTCGAGGGAAAGAAAGCCCAAGGGGCCGGCTAAGACCAAGCCCAAGCTAGAAAACGCGCACTGGGAAATCATGACCTTCGGGGTCGAGGAGGACTCCTTCCTCTTCCGCGAGACCTCCAAGACGCTCAAGTTCAGCAGCGGCTGGGCCAGGGACGTCGCCAACGACAAGAGCTCTAAGAGCGGGCTCTGGCGCTCTCCGATGGGCGTCATCTGCGAGACCCAGGCCGAAGTTATCAAGTGCAACATGATCGAAATGAACTGGTACAAGTCTCTCTTCCCCGAGAAGCCCAAGAAGTCAGTGGGCGCCAAGTGGTACGAGGAGAACATTAAGGTTGTGGAGGCTTCCGAGAGGGAGAAGTACGGAACCGAACTGTCCGGCAAGGACAAACTTGAGGTACGATGGAACGTCAGTCAAGCCCTCTCCGCTCTCAACGAGAAGCGCGGCGCCGTCAAGGGCGCGGCCCGCTACGGCGACGCCTTCCCCTCCCCCCTGGTCAAGAGGTCTTCCCTCGAGCTCGTAAGTGCCGACGCACGAACCGCCATTGAAGCGATACCCGACCTTTCGGTGCGAACTTTGCCCGAGTTGGGAAACGGCTTTGGCATGTTCGGTCTCCAGTACGCTCCTGTTCAGCTCATGCTGGAAGGTTTGCCCTTCGCCGAGGAGATTTTGCCCATGGAGTACAACTTCTACGAGGTCAGCTGCCTTCTGCAGAACGCCGAAATGCAGGAGGTGAACAAGACGCAGTTGAGCGACGCAGACAACATTTCCAGCACGCACCTTAAGTGTCGCCTCTACGAGGAAATTTCCGCCTGGGGCTTTGCAAAGGCCGAGAGCGCGAGCGATATTTTGACGTCCGCCCCGATAGAGCCCCCCCAGGTCGAGCTCCGGAATCCGTTTCCGTCCATTCCAGACGACTGCTGGGACGACCTCCTGGCCGTCTGGGAGTATTTCAACCAATTCGAGGACTTTCTGAAATTCAATCCTGTCTCCTTGGAAGAGTTTTGCGTGGCCGCGAGCGCCAACAACGAGAATGGCGGTGACTCCGTGCTGACGGCCGGGGACGGACTGGTTTATGACGAAATGTGCTGTACCCTTTCGAGGGTGCTGTACATTGAGCTCAAGTATCTGATGGAGGTAAGTAAGAAAGGGTTGGGACGAGATTTAAGCATCTGTGTGTGTTTGGTCTTCTAGTTTCTAACTGTTGCTGATTTTTCGCGCCTCGCAGTTTCAGAAAGTCGCCGACTCCGTGGACTTCTACAGCCAGAAGGTGGTGAACATCCACACTTGGCCAGAGATTGCCGCGCAGGGCATTTGCGCCCTGATCCCGTTGAAGCGGAGGAAGGACGTCGAGAAGAAGTTCTTGCCCGGCCAGGTGAAGTCTGAGGTCAACCGCGCTGCCTCATTCCACTATCCCGGAGAAGGAATGGCCGCCTGCGTCGACATTTTGATCATTCTTGGAAATCACCCCCTGCTAGACCAATTCATGCACCTCGAGATCGACGCCGACCTGGCCGTCGTTGGAGACAAGAAAAAGGCCCGTGACTTCTCCACCATCAAGAGGAAGATCTCGGGAAGCACCTACAAGCACCACGGCGAGTTCGCGGCCGACGTCAGGCTCACCTTCGCGACGCCCCTCACGTACGAGCTGCCCACGACGGCGACTCACCAGTCGGCCGTCCACCTCCTCATTTACTTTGAGCGCCTCTACTCCAAGTGGGTGTTGGAGGAGAAGGACTGGAAGACCAAGAAGATCGACGTCTACGACAACATAGACGAAATCAACTGGAGGAGGAGGAAGAAGAAGGGAGGAGGGGAGATCACGAGCTTAGCGTCTGCTAAGGTGAGCGCAGCGCAGCACGTCAGCGAGGAGCTATGCGACGACTTGGCTGCGATATCTAACCCAATCTTTACGCTTCCCTCGCTCATCGCAGGACTTTGCGATGAACGGAATTTCCATGGACGGCCTGGGCCTCGGATTTCCGCTTGGCTGGCAGGGAAGAGTCAGCCAGAGGACCTACGCCACCAACCACATCGACAGGTTCTTCATGTCGCCCGGTGGTCGGGTCTACCGCTCGTTTGTCTCCATCTCTTACGATTTCCCGGCCATCATCGTCGACCGGGACAAGTTTAAGGAGTGGGAGAAGCAGTATTTACTGGGCGGCGCCAAGTACAAGGCGCGAGAGGTTCAGCAGTACGTCGGGGTCGAGTTCGAAGAGGTCGAGCCCGAGGAGAAGAAGATAAAGTCGGACTTGACGAATGACCTGCCACAGGACCCAAGCCTCGTGCACCCGTCCTGGTGGGTCGCCAAGGCGGCCTCCTCTTACATCAAGGAGGACGACAGCAGGGGCCTGAGCGGAGATCCCGATGCCGAGGTAATCAGTCCCACCATGTTCGGCTACCGCATCAGGTCCGACGTTATGAAGGACGTCCAGATGGAGGACGTCCACGAATTCGAGGAGGTTCTCTGGCTCTTGAGGAAGAGGGATCCGGAGGACTGGAGCGTCAAGGAGCGGGTGAAGGTCCTCTCGTATTTGTCGGACTTCGTGTTAGACACGAGTCAGTTCGAGGCTTTCGTGGGGGCCAGGGACGAAGTGGCGATGGTATCGGTTGGAGGAGAGGGGGAGATTGGGTCAGGCAAGCTCGAGGTTGACAAGGAGGACGCCGAGGCCGGCGACGAAATCGTCTCCGCCCTGTCCTTCGGCGACGCCGGCGCCAGCCAGAGTTCCCCGAGCGAGGAAAAATTCCAGAAGTGGAAGGCGAGCATGAGGATGAAACCGGTAGGGTCAGGTGGGACCTTGACCTGCCTCTTCTGCAGGTCTGCTCGTCCAGCGGGTCCGGCTGCGAGGGACGCAGAGAGAGATTCCTGGGTGATGTGCCCGCAAGTTCTCACGGGAGTGGTGCCGAGTAGCATGGACGGGTTCACCGGCGAGGTGGTTGTGGAACAAGGTCCAGGCACCGTGCGTGCAGAGCGAGAAGCACAGAGGATCAAGCAGGCACAGTCTAGGAAGCCAAGCAGCTGCCACGAGAGTTGCCTGCGCAGCGTTTGGTTCGGCAGGGACCTGAGCCGCAGTAAACTTCTGAAGGAGGAGGAGATCCTGCGCCAGAACAAGAGGTTGGAGGACGACAGGAAGTACACGAAGTCCGCGCTTGGAAGGGACGGCTCTGGTGCCGAGTACTTCTTGCTCAAGGATCAAATTTTCAGGAGGCAGCTTGGGAGGTGGGCTGTGGTGGTGTCCGTGCCAGCGCTCGTCACGAGCCTCAACACCAAGAATTTCGTGGAGAGGAGTTTGAGAAGAAACATCATGTTGCGTTCCGCTTGGAATGGGGACAGGAATGGGAATGGCAATCATGATAATACCATTGTTGGTGGCAATGTGACGAGTCCGCTCGCCATCGAGATGGAAGCCAAACGCAAGCTGCTGACTACGATTCCAAGGACTAGGCCTGCTGATGACGAGGCTGCCCAAGAATTGTTATTCGCCCTGTCACAGGTGAAGACGAGCCTAAGGTGCCTTGGCTACTACTCGCTCTACGTGAAGGAGTACGAGAGGCTCAGAGCCACTGACGAGGACGCGGCGGGAAGGTACTGGCAAGAGTACCAGATCGACTTCATCGAGTACTTTCAAACGCCAGTCGAAAACCCCAACGCAGTCGGTTGGCTGAGGCCGAGCTGGGGACAAACAGTTCGCGAGCTGAGGGGCGAGTCCATAGCAAAACGAGTGCTGATGACCGAAGCTTGGTACAGGTGAGAGTGTGCGAGGAGCGAAGCGACGAGTTGAAGAGGCGGGTGCACTGGATATTGACGTGCATGGTCGATACGTTCCGTGCGTAACGTTGCTGCTGCTTTTTATACGCCGCTATTAACAACACGAACGGCCCTTCTTGTCGCAGGAGGAAGCACCAACCTTTCCCCCAGAAGGACCGCGAGGCGGCCGCTAATTTCCCTAAATTGGAGCCCTGGGTCGACACCATGTCCGACAACGGGGTTTCGTTTGAGGATGTTAGTGGCGGATACGCAGGAGAACGCTACGCATTTCAGCCCGTGCTTAGGCTGGACGAGAAGGCCGAGAAGATCTTGGCTGTCTACCCCAACTTCGTGGTGGCCGCTAAGGCGATGGATTGCGAGGAGGAGCTTGAATTGGGAGCAATCGGCAGGAAGGAGAGGGGCGTCGCGAGGTGGCGAGCCTCGAGCAAGGGGCTCGGCACTAGGGAGAAGATCGCTGCCTGTGCGCTAGGATACACCCTCCCCCCGGTGCTAGGCTCCACGTTCTTGATGGCGCCATTTTTGGTCAGAGAGGGGGCAAGGGTGGAAGGCTGGGTCGTCGACCACAACTCGAAGGCCATAGAGGTTCCCACCGAGGTCGAGGTGATGCAAAAGTACGCGAGCGTGCTGGTCGATCCCGACTTCGTTTTCTTCGGCGGCGAGCAGGAGAAGCTCCCCTCCTCTCGCAGGGCCGTCAACAGCATGACCGTGAATGTTCCTCCGGTCAAGCCCTTCACCGTCTCTGTCGCTGTCCACGGCCTACGCCTCATGCGTTTGAAGACCGCAATCTTCAACATATACAGTTGCATCCCCAAGGGCGACGACTACAGCGGCAATAGTATTACTGGAATGAAGAACGACCTCGGTCTTTCGTTGGACTGCGAAGCCTGGGAATGCGGGCTGATGGTCGCCAGGTGAGAGCGAATTGTTGAATGCGATTGAGGAGGAGCGAAGCGACGAGCTGGGAATGAATGAGTTTAGTAGCTAAAATTTAATTATCTAACCATAACAATGATCATTAATCAAATTGAGCAGCAACCCGCAAGAAGTTGACTTGCTGCTTTCGGCCCTGATCAAGGGCTTGCCCGGGAGCTTCGTGTCCGAGAGGTTCAAGGTCAACATGTTCTGCTCCTCGCACGCCCTGACTTGCTCGGTCGTCGCCTCCAAGGCGTACGCGCTAGACCGCATGATCGGAGCGAACTTCCAGGGCGCGGGGGCGTGGAACCCCAAGGGTCGCAGCAGCAGAGCGAAGAAGGAACTCTCCGTCATCTGTAATGAGAATTCTCTGGCGGGGTATCTGAGCCTGCCAGTGGGTAAAATAGAAGGTCGCATCGCAGGAGGAGGAGGAGAAGGGAACCGGTGCACTAGAGACTTCACGTGCGGGAGGGTCGCAAACGAGCACGATGTCTGCGGTGGTAGAGTAGGAAGTATGAAACTTCCTGACGTCAACTGAGTGATTGGAGGCTTTAGTGAAAGAAAAAAGTGGCAGCTTTAGAACAATAGTAATAGAGCAGAAATTGTTCAATAATTAAACCGGTAAATTTGAGCAGAAATAGCAGGGAAAGAAGATATGAGTGAATAGTTTTTGTAAAATATTTTGGTAGCTGCGCAAAAAGAACCTTGGCGGGCGGAGCAGCAGTGCGGAACCTCCTGATCCCGAAGTGTTAGGGTTATGGTTATGGTTATGGTTATGGTTATGGTTATGGTTATGGTTATGGTTATGGTTATGGTTATGG
>BRXY01000223.1:7592-71246 GCA_030267945.1 Triparma strigata
CCCCTCCCCAGCTCCGAGACGGACTACGACCCCAACACGCTCTCCGCGGTCGACGAGATGGTCCTCTCGTGCGTCGTAACCGCGACGGGAAAGGTGAAGGGCTTCGCTTTCTTGAAAAATCTCGAGAAAGGAGGAGGAGCTAGAATCGTCATAGCCATGAACAACAACGCTATGGAAATACATAGCGTGGGAAAATTCAGGGACGGAGAAGAGTAAGTTTTTTGTTCTGAGATTAACGACGCCCTTTCCGTGTGTGTGTGTGTTTCAATTTCCAGTGAAGAAAAATCATATATCGAGTGCATTCGTCGAATTTTGTAATGATTTTCGGGCCCCGTTTTGGGGTCTGCGCGCTGCGAGCTTATAGTCTTATGTTTTAATTTCTGAGGAAACGAAACGACACAACAACAATGAAACAGATGCGGTACTTCAACTCGTGAGGATTATTGGTCTTCTAACACAACATCCCTCCTCCACACACACAGGACTACTCCAACCTCCAAGAAACTAAACACCCTCGACATGTACGGTCACTCCTCCCCAATCCGCTCCCTCTCGATTTCCCCCGACGACACCCTCGCCTGCTCCATCTCGAAAGGCTCTTGCAAGATCTGGAACGTCGAGTCCCGCTCCTGCCTCCGCGCCCTCCCGCTAGCCTCTTCTCGGAAGACTCTGTACGGCCTCTGCTCGGCGTTCGTGCCCGAGAGCGTCAGGGTCGTCGTCGGAACGAAGGAGGGAGGCCTCATGCTCATTGATTACGCGAGTGGGAACGTGGTGTCGGCGATTGAAAAGGCTCACGGGGGGGCTATATGGAGCCTAGACGTCACCAGAAAGTTCGTCGAGGAGACGGGAGAGAACGTCGTGCTCGTCATGACGGGGAGCGCGGATGGAGAGGTCAAGATATGGGAGATCGAGGAGGAAGGTGAAGGCGAGTCGGACGAGGACGAGGACGAAGACGAGGAGAAGGTAAGGAAGGACTCGCTATCATCTTACCTCACCTCACCTCATTGCTACAAAAATTCTAAATTGTCGCTTCGCCCCTCAAGTCGTCAGGCCCGACACTCGTTCACACGCAGACGCTGAAGATGAGCGACGACGTCGTCTCGGTGAAGTTCTCGTACGCTCCCGAGACCTCGAAGCTCCTGGTCTTCGTCAGCTCCCTCGACTCCACCGTCAAGGTTTACTTCCAGGACTCCCTTAAGTTCTTCCTCTCCCTCTACGGTCACAAGCTCCCGGCCCTGGCCCTCGACTGCGCGGACGACGACACCATCCTGGCCAGCGGAGGAGCCGACAAGACTATCAAAATATGGGGCCTCGACTTCGGAGACTGCCACAGGACCATGCACGGGCACACTGAGGCCATCACGGGGATCAAGTTCGTTAGGAAGGTGAGAATAAAAGCGTCTTTGTGGTTTTGCGGGGTGCTAATCTAACACAACACAACAAACAAATCTGTCGTGACAGACTCACAACTTCTTCAGCTCCTCGAAGGACAAGAGCGTTCGGTACTGGGACGCTGATAGGTTCGAGCAGATCCTGCTCCTTGACGGGCACGTCAGCGAGGTGTACAGCCTGGCCATCAGCAAGAGCGGCGGGTTCCTGCTCTCGGCGGGGATGGACAGGCAGGTCAGGGTCTGGGAGAGGACTCATGACATGGTCTTCATAGAAGAAGAGAAGGTGAGGGAACTTGATTTCGCTTCACTCGCTGCGGTTCTCGCTAACGCTTCAACTCTGCTCATCGTTTTGCGCAGGAGGTCGCCCTGGAGAAAATGTACGACAAGATTCACGGCGCACGAGGGGAGGCCAAAATCGGATCCAAGGCCGACGACGCCGAGGACATGGAGAACGAGGACGACGACAACGACGGGTTGGGAAAGTCCGAGGCGGCGGTCAGGAAGTCCGTCCTCAGCGTCGCCGCCGGCGACCGCATCTTTGAGGCCATTGACCTTGCCGACTCCGAAACTCAAGAGATCCTCGCGACCAACTCGACGAACCGCGCCAGGAAGGCTAGGGGGGAGGTAAGGGGCTGCGAGGAACGAAGCGACGTGCCAGAAACGCGTCAATTTAGCTTGTTTTGCGGCCACTCTAACTCTTCGCTTCGCTTTTAACTCATCTAACTCGTCACAGCCCGAAATTCCCATCCGCAACAACCCGCTCATGATGAACATGGACCCGCCCAAGTACATCCTGTGGGTTCTGAAGACGATCAAGGTGGCCGACCTGGAGCAAGCGCTGCTGATCCTCCCCGTCATCAAGGTCGAGCGCCTGATCCACTACATGGTCGCGCTGCTCCGGCAGAGCGCCGGCGTCGAGCTCTGCGGCAAGGTTGCGATTTTCTTGATCAAGACTCACAAGTCTCAGATCCTCGCGAACCAAGGGATGGCCGGAGCGCTGAGGGACTTGAGGGCTCTATTGAAGTCGAAGCTCACCAAGCAGCGCGACGTGCTGGGTTACAACTTGGTCGCGATGAAGGCCGTCACGAGGGCGGCGCAAGAGAGGAGGGACGCAAAGACCGACCTGAGGCAGGAAGTCACGGCGGAGGAAATATGGGGCAACCTAGGCTTGGGAGCGTTGTCGCAGCCAGGCATGGAAGACGCCAGCAAAGCTAAGAAGAAGAGGCAACGAGGAATTTGATTGAATTGAAGTCTCTACTCTCTTACTTTCTCCTCTCCCTCCCTTTCTCTTGAATTCCCCAACCCTTTATCCTCTCTCTCTTTATCTCTCTATCTTCAAGTCCTCCCCCCCCCACCTACCCACCCAATCCCTTTCCCAAAACTCCCCTCCCCCCCACCCTAACCCCCCACCTCTCTCCACTACTATTACAATACGACGATGTTGTTCTCGTCATCGTCTACCTTACTGGCCTTCTTCTTAATCATCCTCCCCATTTCGATGTTCAGGTCGTCGTCTGCGCTGCTGTCCGTGTTCCTCGATCCTGCCAACATCGGGTTTACTGCCGCCGCTAGAACCTTCGGAAGGAACGGAAGCGGAGGAGGAGGCTCAGATACCGCTCCGTCCCTTTTGCTGGCTTCGGCAAACTTTCGGTGCATGTCGACAACACCTTTCAAGTAGTTTTGCGCCATGTGCCTGTGCAGGTACCCGATTGCAAAGCTGCCTCCAAGAGCCAAGTCTATCAAGCATACTATCTCAGTTTTACCTGAACCAATTCCCCTGAGTCGGTACCCTCCCATCCGCATTTCCGCCCTCATTCTGCCGGCCTTGACGCTCAATTCGCTGGTGGAATCGCTCAGTTCCCTTGAACTCCTGCAGCAAACCAAAACGTCTGCGCCGGGCTCCCATCTAGTGTGCTCGGTGTAGACGACGTCGCGTTGCCGAAAGGGCCACGGCAACTTGATGGCGCGATAAACTTGCCTCCAGTCCTCACCCTTGTCCAAAATGTACATGAAGGAACCCACTGTCATGCTGTGGGTGTTTTTAATGCTAGATATTGCACTCATCATCGTTTCAATATCAGCATCGACGACGTACTTTATTCGGGCTTGGTCGATGGGTCCATTTCCATCCGCGCACCTCCAGTCTGCCTTCGCCCCCGTCTCTTCAAGCCACTCCTTGATCTTCTTCTTCTTTCCGTTCCAGTCCTTCACT
Source organism: Triparma strigata (assembly GCA_030267945.1). Lineage (NCBI taxonomy): Eukaryota > Bolidophyceae > Parmales > Triparmaceae > Triparma > Triparma strigata. The sequence goes on from BRXY01000223.1 coordinate 11,196, forward strand.
TCCAGCGGCTTCCAGCCCGCCTCATTAGCGTCGCTCTCCGCTAGCCTCTTGAAATAATCGATGAACAAGTCAACGGAGTAAGCCACCTCTGGCCCCATGTTCTTCAACGGAGCGTCGTGGATGTGCTTCTCGTTGAATTTTGTAATGATCTTGAAAATCGGCTTGAAGAGGACGCCAGCGCCGACCATGGCGAAGACCAGCATGTTGGTGATGACCAGGAGGGCGCCAAGCTGAGCACTAAACTCCTCACTTAAGCTCTCCTTCAGGGTAATCAAGATGCCAGCAAGTAGCGTCAGGAAGATTGAGACAGTGGATATCTGCGCCAGCGTGTTCTCCTCTGCCTTTTCGAATGGCTGGTTGTTCGCGTACATGATCAAACTCACTAACGCCAGGATCATTGAGAAGCAGAGCTGTGGTGGGCTTCCGGGCTCAAAAATTACCAGCATGCCGGTAAAACTGAGGCGGCGGAAGCACTCGTAGATTTCGAACCACCAGAACTCGGGCCTGTAGTCGCGCCAAAGGAAACTAATGTTTTGGATGTTTTGATTACTGTCTCTCTTCTCAGCATTCTTGATCTCCGCTTGGTGTTCCCAAAGCTTGTAAGAGTATAAAGTTGTGATTCCGATGGGGTAGATTAGGATCATGATTATTGAGAAGATTTCGACCTTTTTGTGGAAGTCGCTGTCGCAGTTGATGCTCCTGTCGGCGATCAGATAAGACGTCTCATCGTCGCCGTATGTCGTGCAGAGGAAGGTGGTGAAGGCCATGGTACTCGTGCTCGCAAAAATTAGGTAGGTGAAACCGTAGAAGAGGCCGAAGCGGCTCGCCGTGAGCTGGTTGGCTGCGTAAGGATCCAAATTACGTTTTTGTCTATCTGTCATGAAAAAGAGAAGGACGGAGAGGACAATCGGGGTTATCGTCGTTATGAAGAGGGAACCGTAGAAGCCGTAGATGCTTTGGGGAATGAAGCAACCGAGGCTGATTAGGCCAACGATGTTGAAGTTGAAGATGGTAGAGACAGCCGTGGTGAACCCACGATAGAAATCTGGGTACCTGATAGCGAGGGTGCTCGGGAACTTCGAGACGATCTGGTAGAAGGACGTGAGGATCTTGGCCTTAGTCTTGAGGCGCTTGCTCCAGTGCTTGTCGTCGGCCGTTGTCTTTTGTATCTCCTCTCTGCAGTTGGCGATGGTGCCATAGATTTTGCGGATTACGAGGTAGAGAGTTGCGAGGGCTAGGATGGCACAGATAGCGTAGAAACCGATGGAAGCGCCGGCGGGAGAGCAGGGCTCACAAACTTCCAAAGCGTTCTTGTTGTAGCCTTCTTCGCAAACGGAGCAAATTGGACCCTTGTGGCCGATTGTGCATAGGTCGGTTGTGTTTGGAGGATGGACGCATGAAGCTTCGGGTTGGCACTCGACGATGTTGTGACTGTCTGGCGAGCTTCTCCAATATCCGTCCTTGAGTGGCAGGGTGGCGAGGGTTAAGCCAACTTTCGAGCAGTTGACGCCGTCGGAGAGGTTGATTTCCGAGCAGTGTTTGCAGATTGAGTCGAGGACCTTTTCCGGGTTGTCCTCGTCTGATGGCTCGCGGAATTTTCCTAAACCGCACGCGCATGACTCGAACGAGGTCTTGGGGATACCCGGGAGGGTGTTGAAGGCGCCCCTGATGGCGTCGGTGTCACAAATGGTGCAGCTTTCAGTGCCAGGGCGGTCCTTATAGCGACCGTCCTCGCAGGGGACGCATTCACCGTCGACGAGGGTTTCGCCCGCTTTGCAGGTGCAGGAACCATCCACCTTGGTGACAAAGGTGTCGAGACAGACGCAGGTTTGCTCGTCCTCACTCAATTCCATGTGCTGCGGGCAGACCTGGCAGACGACAGCACCATCGTAGTCAGTGAATTTTCCCTCCTCACACTTCGAGCAGGTCGCCGCGCCAGTGGAATTTGAATGCGATCCCTTTTGGCACTGAAGACATTCCGCTGAACCCACCTCTGAAGCGTATGTTCCGGTAACGCAGTCCTTGCATAAGGCGTAGCCTGTGGCGGCGGCAAACTTCCCTTTTTGGCAGTCGGGGCAGGTTGTGCCCAGGCCAGGAATGTCATTGTACTTTCCGATGGCGCACACCTTGCACTGCGTCTCAGCGACGGCTCCGGTCGAGTTGAGGTACTTTCCTTGGCCACATAAAGTACACTCTCCCTGTCCGGCTCCAGCATACCTTCCAACCTGGCATGTAGTACACGAGGCGGAGGCGGGGGTGGAGTATTTCCCTTGGGGGCAAGTGGCACATGGACCGCCATCGCCGTACTCTCCAGCCGCGCAATCTTCACATGAGGAAAAATCGGAAGATGAACTCTTTGCAGCTTCGCAAGAAGTACACTCCGCAGCTCCAGCTAGAGAGTACGTTCCAGAAGTGCATTCAAAACAGTCATACCATCCACCGAAGCTACTGAATTTTCCTGCTACGCACATCTGGCATAACGATTTAGAAAAGGAAGCGGCGGCTAAGGGAACAGTGCTACCTGGTGAACAGAAATGACACGATCTTGTGTCGGAGGATGGGGATTAGGAGGGAATTGTTGAAGGTGTTTAGGAGGGAATTGTTGAAGGTGTTGGAGGGTTAGGATAAGTGAGGGAACGATGGTGTGTAATGTGGGTCGTTAAATCCTCTATTTTGAACGGATTTATTTCAAATTGAGGCGCAAATATTAATGGACTTTGTTTAAAACAGCGAGTTGACAGTCGAATATAATTCCTCCGGCTTGTCTGTGTTGGAGGTTTTATCATCTGCATTATTAAACTTACCCAATATCAAAGCTCTTGGTTGTTCCTGATATTGTAGCAGGAGGAAAGTTGACGGCATCCAATTCAGAGCCAGCCGCTGGTGTGCCACTCCAGTCTGGTGGGCAGGTAGAATGAACAGTGACGGACGCACCGCTTTCTATGAAGATATCGTTGCCACTACCGGAAGCCGAATTCCCAATGAAGCTTGTCGCGTAAAAGTTCAACATCGTACCACTTTCCTCTGCATAAATACAACCAGCAGAACTGCTGGCTTGGTTTCCTGAGAGCTTACAAGCTTCGAGCGACACGAGACCAGATTGAATCCTCAAGGCTCCCCCAGAATTAGTAAAATATCCGTTTAGGAAATAAATGCCTGTAATTCTCATAATACCTCCACCTGTGCCAATTATCGCCATTATTCCGATACTTCTTGATCCGTCGAGGACACAAGTGTGGATTGCGCCCGAGCATACTAACGAGAAGAAGATCCCATCGATGCCATACATATAGCCCTCAGTGGCATGAGGTTCACCTGTAAAGGTTCCTACCCCTACAACTAGACTATCACCATTATCAACGATGTTGTTTCCTGTCGTACAGCTATCACAAACAACATTACTGATGAAGTTAAATAGGACTGGGTGGTCATTGGCATAGAGCACATCCCCTGCAATTTCACAGCTAGGACCTCTACCACTGATGCAGGAGGTGCAGGTACAATACCCAGTAAGACCTACTACAGTCCCACCATTGATGCAGAAGAAGTTCCCGTCTGAGCCATCGTCAGAGGGAGACGTGCTTGCGACGCATGGGGGAAGTTCACAGCTAGAGCTGCCGTACCCGTCAGTGCAGGTACAGGTACAAGACCCAGGTATTCCGCCTGCAGTCCCTCCGTTGATGCAGTAGAAGTTCCCGTCTGAGCCATCGTCAGAGGGAGACGTGCTGGCAACGCACGGGTCGCCTGTGCAGATCTCAAAGCCAGAACGAGCTTCGGATGTATATTCACTTGAGGTGAAGGTAACTTGTTGATCAGCAGTGAACAAGCCGTTGCTTGGACCTGAGGTGCCACAGTACCTGGTAGAGTCGACCATGAGAGAGCCGTAGGAGCAAGAAGAATCCATATCTTCATAAATGTCAAACCTGCCCATGGCAAAGCCAGCATCATCACTGAAGGTGAAGGTGCAGGCCTCGTTATTGCTGTACGTCCCATCCACCGACCCTGTGCCAAAGCAGTCGCCATTGACATAGCATGATCCAGTGCTAGACCCGCCTAAAACGATAGGGCCAGCGATGCAGTCAGGAGGAGTGCCAGAGTAGCCCATATCTGCAGGGCAGGTTGCTGAAACAGTTGCACAGTTCGGACCTTCAGAGCCGACTTTGCAGGTGCAGGTACAAGACCCAGGTAGTCCACCTGCAGTCCCTCCGTTGATGCAGTAGAAGTTTCCATCTGAGCCATCGTCAGAGGGTGACGTGCTGGCGACGCACGGATCGCCTGTGCAAATCTCAAAGCCAGGTCTCTGCCCACCGCCATCTGAAGACCAGGTTATTTCCTGACCAGCAGTGACTGAGCCTGCACTTGGACCTGAGGTGCCAGAATACTGATTCCCGTTAACTGTGAGCTTGTCATAGTTACTCTCCGTGTCAAACCTGCCCACGGCAAAACCAACATCGTCACTGAAGGTGAAGGTGCAGGCCTCGTTATCGCTGTACATCCCATCCGCCGACCCTGTGCCAAAGCAGGCGCCACTGACGTAGCACGACCGAGTGCTAGATCCGCTCAGCGTGATCTCCGCCCTCGTCTCCGTGACCAAGATCACGAGGACCAACAGGAAGAGACGGGCGGCGAGTGCAAGGGAACTTCGATGGGAAGAGACACCGCTCAGCTTTCTCAACCTTTCACCTGAAGGGAGGGGGATTGAAGTTCTTGGGACGTTGGTGAGGGACTTTCCGGAATTCGAGGACGTGGAAGGAGGTGAAATGTGAGGGTCGGCGGAGACAGGGAGGATTTTGCACGTGGATTCAGGCAGGTGGGGAGAAGGTACGAGTAGGTCGAGGGAATTTTCGGGGGCTGGGGTGTTGGAATGCAACGATGAAGGCGGGAAATACATTTCGAAACCTTCAATAGGTGGGGAGGAGGGACATTTTGCTAGGTATGAGGGAGATGAAAGCGGCGGGGGGCCAATGCCAAGGGATTTTTTGGATTTCTTGCTGGTGTAGCAGTCTTTAGTATTTGAGAAGTTTTGAACCGCATCGTCAGGTACTAGGCTAAGCGAGGAGGTGTTACAGGAAGTTGTCATGATAGTGTGTGATGGCTGGAGGCTTGAATTCGGGGAGGGTGATGTTAGATAGCAGGGGCATGTAAACCTTGCCCAGGACCTTGTCACGTCGAATTAAAATGCCCCCCGTTAATTCCTCTCTGTCTGAATCCCCCGTTATCGGCAAGGGCTACCCGAATACGGCCATAGACGTCTCGATGAAGATAAATTCCCTCCTTCATCCCCTTGGCACGCCCTTGCTGTAGGTCCATGAGCAAAACATGCTGTAAAATCGAGACATGCGCCGATAAGCCTTTTAAAAATCGATGCGTATGCTCCCCCTCGCTCCACGAAGCTCGCGGCCACAGATTGAATTTTGTGTCCATTATGAGGGATTGATGACGACGACGACTATGAAGAGGAAGATGAGAGACTAATGAGAGACGTTGTCAAACGCTCAAATACTCAAAGTGTTACTCGTGCATATCCCTTCGCTCCTTTTCGACGAGTCCCAACTTACTCACTAAGCTGGTTCCCTTCCGTGCAGTTCTTGATCGTGTCTGATGGGCCACTTGACAGAAAGCTTGGTGCATCGCATCCCTCTTTTCTTCAAAAATGAATAAACATGTTGACCTTTATTATTAAAAATATCTTCATAATAAACTTTCGTCGCCGTTGTCATTGTTGACCTCCGCGTTTTCATCCGTACTAACATCATAATCCCCCTCCCCCCCGTTAACGTTCTTCGCTACGAAGAACATAAAAATCAAAAAAAGTACTTCACTCCCAACAACCGCCAAACCACCATTAACAATATAATCCCCTAAAAAATTCTTAACCCCAACAGCAACAGCCAAACCAGACGCTCCGTCAACAACAGCCGTCACGGCACCATCTAAACCAACGCTCTCAATTCCCGTCGATAAACCTTTAGATAACCCCGTTAAAACTTCACCATCACCTAAAGCATCAACAACCAAAGCCGACCCTCCAACCCTCGAAGTCATCAACGCAGTACCTCTACCCATAGCTGTCGTTTTAGACGCTGCCGCTATAGAACTTACTCTTAAAGGACTCGATACGACTGTAGTACCTCCTACAACAGCTGCAGAACGTGCAGCAGCACTCGTTCCTACCGTCGACGAAGTCGACGATGTAACAGCAGTAGCACCAACGACAGCGGCAGAACGTGCGGCTACACCCGTCGTACCTAAACTCGTAGACGATGTTGCGGCTGTTGACGCTCCTATGACTGCTGTCCTAGCCGCTACTACACCTCCTGTTGTTGACGTGCTTGTGATTGTCGCTCCTGCTGCGACTGTAGCGGAGGAGGCGACGGAGGATGCACCTTCTCCTGCGACTGTGATGAAGTAAGGGGCTGCTGCGCTCGTGTCTGCGATTGTTGAAGCTGTTGTGGCTGTTGAGGTGGAGAGGATTTCGGGGGATAAGGCTGTTAGGGTTATGGCTGAGAGGGTTTTTAGGGATGTGGAGTTTAGGTTTTGGTCGGGGGGGAGGGGGGAAGCGGAGAGGAAGGTCGGGGGGAGGAGGGGGGAGGGGAGGATGTGGAACGAGGAGGTAGGAGGGAGGATTAGATAGAGGAAGAGAGATTTTGGGAATGCTACCATGATGCTGAGGGAGGGAAGGGAGCGGTGTGGTGCGCCTGAATCTGTTATATTCGCGATGCGATTTGCGCTGGAGGAGGCGAGTTTTTACAAAGTGACTGTCTGACTGAGAAGTGGCCTGAAAAGTGATAATTGTATTATAAAACGATTCACTTACGCTCCCAATACCTGTGCTTTATCCTTACACCTGTCTATCACCTATAGTTGTCTTCTGCGTCTAATAGATTGTGTATCGGTTGTCTTTCAATTGTTGTAAATAGGGGTTTAGTTGACTCTTTCCCTCTTCCGCCGAGTTGATCCCACCACGCACTCGTTCCACTGAATCAGTATCTGAATAAGTATCTGAATAAGTATCTGAATCACAATGGATAAAACTACTAAGGCTGTGATTGCGTCAGACTGGAATGACAGTGATGATAAAGCTGATACTGATAACGATACTGATAACGATACTGATAACGATACTGATAACGATATTGATATAGGGCAGATTAAGATAACAGACGATGATGATGAAGGAGATGAAGAAAATGAAGCAGATGAAGAAAAGGGAGACTTTGCCTTCGACTTTAACCTCAACGATAACGATGAGACTCCTCCTCCTCCTCCTCCTCCTCCTCCTAAAGAGCTTTGGCTCCTTGCTAACTACCCTAACGTTGCCTTCTCAAATCCTAACGTTCCTATAGAAATCGTCGCTGTCCTCCTCTCCTCTCCTCAAAAGTCTGCGCCCTCCTCCAACAACATATTCAATGCGCTCGACAGGTTCTTCAGAGAATTTACTTTAGAGAACGATGACGATGTTAAGTATTACGAGACGATTGCGTGTGTTATTGTAGAGGAGGCGTTACAGAAATTGACTAAGGGACAAGGTGAGAGTGCGAAGCCGGGAGGGAACGTCTGTGGAGGGAGAGAAGTCTGTGAAAAGCGGGAACGTCTGGGCGGAGTAAGGAGCTGGCGCAGCCAAGCGGAACCGCCCAGGCGACCGCTTTTCACAGGCGACCGACCGACACACTTCTTTCCCTCTAACACAAATACAACACACACAAACACACACTCCAAAATCAAAAATCAGCCCGCAACATAAAGCCCAAACTAGAAGCAGTCTCACGTTCGATAACCCTCCACAACTCCACCCCCTCCTCCTTCCTCCTCTCTCTCTCCCCCACCTCCTCCCCCATCCCCCCCTCCGCCAACCCTTACCTTCTCTCCCTCATTTCCTCCGAATTAACCTCAACCTCCTCCTTCCTCCTCACCTCCTCCTCCCTCCGCACAGCCGTCGAACGTCAGGTAACGAAAAACCTCGGACCATGCACCGTAAAAATCTACGGATCATCACTCGCCGAAATGGCTACATCTAAATCCGACGTTGATATGTCGATAACTTTACCTAAATTCTCCGTAACTCATCGAGAATATTTATCAGGTAAAATCTTAAAATCAGAATACGAAAGAATTAAAAAACGTACCGTCTACACCGTCGCGAACTGTCTCCGTAAATCATCTAGATTTAAAAATATAGAACCAATAGCATACGCTCGTATCCCGTTAATAAAACTAGTCGATTCCATAGATCCTTCGAAACTATTGTGTGGTGATGTATGTTTTTGTAATGATGTAGCTGTGGAGAATAGTTTTTTGGTTAGGGAGTACGCGAGATTCGAGGTGGTTAAAGAGGTGAGAGAGAGAGAGTTTTATTTGTTATGGAAATAAGAATATAAGATTTAAGACAATATATGTAGACGACGACAATTTTAACAAAACATATTTACGAGACAGTTAATGATGTGTATTAAAATATGGATTAAAATCGCTGACTGCGGTTCGGCACCTAACGGTACACCTAGCAGTTATTGTTGGATGAATATGGTTGTGTTTTATTTGCAGGTTATTGGGAGAGTTCCTAATTTACAGGATTTAGGGAGGTGAGAGAGTTAAGAAAGCGACGGAGAAGATAATTAAGGACAAACGACAAACGTTTTTGGGATTTTCGTTTATTTTTCTAACGAGAAGAAACCATTCGCACGTTCTAAAAAGGTGGAAGGAGAATATCGAGGGTAAAACAATCAACGGTTTAAACGTCGAGTTCGCTACAGCCTTAGAGGTTAAAAAAATAGGCTGGAAGAACGAATCGGAGAGCAAGGATTGGGACCTCGCGAGACTTCTGAAGGGTTTCTTCGTCTATTACACTGAGCATTTCGACGTGCTCATGAACATGGTTAGTATATCTCGAGGGGGGGGGGAGAGGAAATACAGTAAGTCAGTTTTCCCACGTTCTAAACCTTGGAGACTATGCGTTGAGGATCCATTCGAGACGTACGACAGCGTGGCACCTCATGATCTTGGGATGGTGCTATCGGAGAGGGGGTCGGAAGTCATGTGGCAGCAGCTCAGGAGGTGAGAAAGCGTGGGAGGAGCGAAGCTAAATTTGAGAAGCACGTGTTTACGAGATGTCAACGTTGTGCTGTCAAGTCCACCGTGTTTCTAACGCCGGTAAATTATGCTTCCATTCAACTCGCTTCGCTCGCCGCAGGGCTAGGGAGATCACTGAGGGTGGAAACTGGACGACGCTTTTTAACTCTGCGCCTGACAATAATTCCTCGAAAGGACCAGGGAAGAAGCAAAAGAAGCAGCAGCAGCAGCAGCGGAAGGCCTCCAAGGTCGATAAGAAGAAAGATCGCTCTACGGCCAAACCCTCTCCCGCTCCCGCTCCGCCTAAACAGGAACATCTACAGCAACAGCAACAACCCGGTGAGCAGAAACCGTACCGCGTCAGGGACTGCGCTTACTTCGTGAAGCACGGGACGTGCAAGTACGGCGACTCGTGCAAGTTCAGGCACCCTCAATCCGTCGCTATTGCTCCGACTGAGAAACCTGATGAGTACGATACCAGGATGGCAGCGAGGGACGAGAAGAAGAAGAAGGCGACGGAGAGGAGAAAGGCGAGGAGGAAATTGGCTAAGAACGCGAAGAAGGAGGACTCGGAGGAAATTCAGCAATCGTGAGAACTGAAAGGATTTATTATTTAAAAGGTCGTTATATTTTTTATCACAAGAAAAAATAATCAAGCTCCGTTCTCCTTCCACCACAACCCGCTCGTCATCTCCTTCAGTCTGCTCCCAGCCCTCTGGAATGCGAACCTGCAACGGCGTTCTCGAGTTAGACTTGCTTGACTATGGTGTGTGCAAGTAAATAAAATCACCACATGCTCACCTCAGCTCTCTAACGCTCGCTAGCTCTCCTAGCATCTTTCCTCCACCTTGCCTCACGTCCATCCATCCCGGCAGTGGCTTCGCAGTCCCTGAGGACACGCCGTTAACATATGGGCTAACGTCGTCGTCGCCCACCCACTCTTCCTCAATTTCGTCGGTGACGAAGAGGCTATCTATCTCCGTCGAAGCGTTGCAAATCAGCTTCACCCTTCCTTCGTAGAGCTCGTCCACGAGGGTTATGAACCTGCGGGAACGGTTGTGATTTTTAAGCGACATCTGCTTCACGTTCTTCAAAATCACGACGTCGAATTTACTGGCGATGGCTGCGACGAGTTAGGGTTGATTTGAGGGGGGGGTGAGAAGAGAGCTTTGCGAGAGCGGCTAAATGACAAATAGAAACGGAGACGAAAACGAAAGAATAGCGTAGATAAGAAAACGTCGCGCAGCGCCTCACCTCTGTACTCTGAACTGCCGTAATAGCTGTCGCAGAGCTCTTCGAACTCGAACTCCGCAATTTTTCTCTTCGAGTCAACCCTGTCGGCCTTGAGAACTCTGCCGAATTTCAGATCGATGACTTCCTCATTGCCCTCCCAGCTTCCTACGAAGTCGTCCACGATTTCACCGCATTCGTCTCCGACGATGAACGTCGACGCCTAAGACGAATCGAAGCGATTAGGGTTTAGACACAGCAGCCACCGAGGAGCACTCCCGTTTTTTAATGCGTCTCACCTCGCTTTCCTTGGCCTTCTCCGTCCTGAAATCCAGAGCGCTGTCGCCCACCTCTATCTCCCTGCAGTAGTTCTTGATCATGGCAATCGTGGGCTTAAAGTATTCGTAATTTACTCCGCCCTTGTACAGGTCGGAGACGGGACGGTTAGAGGTTGCGACTATGACGCAGCTGTTGCTGAACAGGTGAAACAGTAAGTTGTTGAGGATTAGAGCGTCGGCTATATCGGTCACTTGAAACTCATCGAAGCAGAGCAGGTCGCACTGTAGAGTGGGGAGTTTGGGTTGAGTATGTCGATGTTTTGTTGGTAATGTCGATTCTAGCTCGAATACTCACCTCTTCCTTCAAAGTCAAGGCGACCTTACGAATGGGATCCCGCTCAGGGTCGAGGTCGATGTGAAAGCTCCTCCCCTCGACATCGAGCTGCTTCTTCTTGATCTGGTGCAGGCGGGAGTGAACGTCTGACATGAAGGAGTGGAAGTGGACGCGCTTCTTTTTCGGGAGCGTGGAGGAACTGTAGAAGAGATCCATCAACATTGTCTTGCCGGTGCCTACGGGACCGTGGAGGAATATACCGCGGGGGGTGGGAGGCGGGGGGGCGGTCTCGAATTCCTGTTACGACAACGAGGAGCGAAGTTAGAATTTTGTAGCGACTATTCACGACTATTCATGACTATTCACTCCTCGCTGCGTCGTACCTCCTCCTTCTCCTTATTCTTCTCCTTATTCTTCTCCGTATTAATTTCCATATCCTCCCGCTGCCGTCTCACTACCTCCTCGTAATCCTTCGCCTTCCCTCTATACTCTTGAAGCAGTACGTCGAGCTTAGAAAGAATTCTAGCTGACTTCATCTGAGACTCGTTAGACTTCAAAGCGCCACGGTCGACTAAGGACACGAGGGAAGAGTGGACGGAACGAAGGGAGAGAGAACGGAACATGGAGGATTTGAGTTACTAGTTACTTGTTACTCTTTTGACGATGATTTGAGGGAGGAGAGGCTGTCGATCAGTTTTGATGCTCCTGCGCAGAGTAGGTAGACGCTTCCGGCGATGCACAGTAGGTTGACGGCCTGCGTGTTAATTTAGTTTAGTTTAGTGTGTTGTGTTTGTGTAGTTAGTTGTAGTGTCGTTTAGTTGTCGTTCGTCGAATGTGAGCGCTCATGTGCATGTGACTCACCTTCTCGATCCTTTTACTGCTGTCTGTAAGAGAATTAAGGAGAGAAGAAGCGGAACCTGACAGCTCAAGCACTAGTTTCTGGTCGAGCACAACGTTGGTTGTTTCTTCTAACATGCGGCGAACAGCGGTACGGAGACTTTATGAGACTTTAAGACTTGAAAAGGCCTTTTCCAGGTCTTAGGAATGAAAAAGAAAATTGAAAACGTCACGCTACTACCTTCAACAACATGTCCGGATATCTCTATCAACGACAGGAAACATTTAGCATGAGCATGCTACCTTTGGTGGCCTCTACGGCCGCAAGTATCATTTTAGCAGGAAGCGTCTTTGCTGCATCCAAAGACGAGGTGCGGCACAAAGAGGAGAAGTAAAGGCGCTTCCCACGCTGCATATCTAACACGATCGTTCAACACACTCGTTTCATTTCACCCAACACCCCGTTAGCTGCTCATGAACCAAGTCAAGGCCGTTGCTTCTACTCTGTGTGACTGGGCTGGCCTGTCCAGGCCTCAAGAGAATGACGCCATCGGCTCGAGGCCTGGGTTCGGGGAGGAGAGGGCTGTCGAGATCGTTCAACCTGGAGGAACAGCTCAGATCAGGACGCTCAAGATCCCAGAGGGTGCAACCACCACGGGCTACAACGTAGCGAGGAGGACGAAGCATTTGAGGGGATCGAAGAGGGATGACCTTGTTGAAGTGGGGGTGTCGCACTTCGCGATCAACTTTGCGGATGTTTGTATCCGGCTGGGGCTCTACGAGTCGGCGATCAGGAACGTGGGCTACCCTATCGTTCCTGGATTCGATATCGCTGGCGTCGTGACGAAGGTTCCCGACAACTGTGACTTGAAGGTCGGGGACAGAGTTTTCGGGGCGACGCTTTTTGGAGGCTACAGTACGAAGGTGTCCGTCCCCAAGAATCAGCTGCGGGAGGTTCCCCAGTACGTCACGTCAGAGCAGGCGGCTGCCCTTCCGGCGGTGAGCCTCACGGCCCTGCACGCTCTGACCATCGCGGGATTCCCGGCGCTGTCGAAGTGCAGCATTCCGCTGGGGAAGAACAAATCCGTCCTGGTCCATTCCGCCTCCGGGGGGGTGGGGGGAATGCTGGTGCAGTTCGCGAAGCTCTGCGGAGCGGAGAACGTGGTCGGTGTGGTAGGGAGGAAGAACAAGACCGAGTACGCAATTTCGCTCGGCTGCGACGCGGTAGTTTACAAGGAGGGAAAATCGAAGGGGGAGTGGTGGAAGGAGGTTGAGGAGGCCAACGGAGGGGTCGGGTACAAGGCGATCTTTGACGCCAACGGAGTGGAGACCCTTCAGGCTTCGTATGAACACCTCGACTTGTGCGGGCGGCTCGTAGTATACGGCTTCCACACGAACCTCGACAACGGCACTTCCCTCTCTCCTCTCTCCTGGATCCGCATGATCATTGGATTCCTCAAGATGCCTCGATTCGACGCGATGCAAATGACGTTGGATTCTCGCGCAGTTTTAGGCTTCAATCTGAGTTTCTTCGAGGTAAGCCAAAGAGCGGTAATTAGTGACGAGTGTTCCAACCCAACCTTACACCTTCCCGGTCGCTTCGCTTCGCTGCTTTTCCAACATCACAGAACGAAACGGAGCTCATCGGCGACTACTTCAACACCATCACAACCTGGCTCTCTGCCAAGAAGTTCCAGCTCCCCAAGGTGAACTTGTACGAAATGGACGAGGTCGCGCAGACGCACGAGCTGATCCAGAGCGGAAAGAGCATCGGAAAGATCGTAGTGAGAACTAATAAGAACGAGCTTTAATATTTTTATTTGATTTGGATCACAAAATACTATTTTTCTAATTCTACTTGACGGCCACGATCATCTGAATCGCATTTTCATCGCCAGCCCACCTATTCCCACCACGACCCCCGCGCCGACCAGCCACTTGAGAGCCTCGATCCTCGCCTCCCTCCGCATCTCCCGAAGCTCAGCAAGGTCGCCCTTCACAAGTCGGTGATGGCAGTACATGCCCGCGAGCAGGGCGAGGGAATGGGTTATTAAAGTGCGCTTCGTTGAAGATGAGAAGGAAGGATCGGTGTCGTCCATCCTGGATTGCAGTGTAGTGTTCGTGGGTTGTGGGTGTTGGTGTGCGGTAGGAACGCGGTGTAGTTGAGTTTGGCTGGATGAAAAATGGCTTTGGAGCTTCCCTCATTTCAAGTTATAAAGTTTGAGATCTTTTGTTGAAACGCGAATTCAGAGTAATCATTCACTGGTTTGGTTGTGTGCTAACTGAGGCGTTGCGATGACCCAGATTTTATTGTCGTTGATGCTGCTGATGGCACTAGTACAGACGCAGTCGTTCCTTGTGCCGACACACAGGCCTCGACGAGCATTCACTCCTGCGACTCCTGCGCTTCGGGCCTTGGAAAAGAATGACGACTCCAGCTTTGACGTTCTGAGGAAGAGAATCTCCCAGATGCAGGAGACAAACGGCGATAGCCCGAAGCTGCGAGACTGTTACTGTATTATGTTCAATCCTCGAAGCGACGACGAGGGAATTCACACCATCGAGGTGCCCGCGGGCAGCGGGCAGAACGTTTTGTTGGCGTTCGAGGCGAAGGAGGACTGTGTTCGCTTCGCCTTGGTTTTGGAGGCGCAGGGATTCTTCAACCCGTGTGCTGAGAAGCTCATGTTCGAGGAGGTCGAGAGCTTCTGCTCTGGAGGAGGGCCGAATGTTAGCCTTCAGGTTGTAAAAGCTGGAGAGCCCTTGACGCCTCCGGAGATGAACAAGGAGAATATTGATTTCGTGCCGAAGGATCCGGACGAGGGGGGTAAGGGGGGTATACGGAAAGCGCGAACTGTTGATGATGATTTGAGTAGTTTGAGAGCCTCGCTGAATAGATCGTTTGAGTTAAGTGGTGAAGACGGGGGTGATAGTGATGGTGATGGTGATAGTGATGGTGGCAATGATGATTTTAGCTAACTTTTAAATTTATAAATGGCTTTTTTATATGGTTATATTTCATCATGAATATGATTATGATTATGATTCGATTGTGTCCTCCTTGCCTCGCTAACAACCCAGCACCAGTTTGGCTGCGAGCATGAGCGAGAGACGAGCCGAGAGCAAAGCGTTGTTAGTTAGAGGGTATAAATGGATGGAGACCATATGCAATCGAGAGTTGGCAGCGAGGAGCGAAGTGAGAGTTGCTGCAGAACCTTTTTCTCACCTCCTCCTTTGATATGTCCATGTGATACACAGCCCCTTCTACTTTCAACGCTCCGCTCTCCTTGTCGAAGGGGACCACTGCGGTGCTCCAGTCGAAGGGCGGGGCCTTCTTCAGGTTCGTGAACATCATCCCTGAGGCCGCCACCTCCCTCACGTCCATTCCCATCACATTCCCTGTACTGGCAAGGTACTCCAAATCCCACTCGTCCGAGTTGATAAAATCGCGCATCATCGTCGTCGTCAGTGCGTAGCAAGCGCTGTACGGGTTCCAGAGCTGCACGAAGTGGGCGTCCTCCCGAAGGGAGACCATCGTCTGCCGCACGTCCCAAATCTCCCCCTCGCAGTTCTTGAACTGGTCCGTGAGGAACCCCAAGGACGGAGCCTCTGGGTCGCCGTCAACGCGATAGAATGACGACACGAGATTCTCCGATTCGTAGAGCGCGTCGGCGTCCTTCCACCAATTTACCAGGTGCCTGAAGGGGACGTTTATGTCGTCCTCAAGGTACATGAATATTTGCTCCTGCTCCTGAGGTCTGAACTCCCTCTCGAAGATCCTGCGGTGGAGCCAAGTCAACCGATGCGGGTCCATGAGCTCCTCGCCGGGGCTCAGTATGTCCCTCGGCTCCTGAATGAAAAGCTGGTATCGCTTGTTGCTAAAGGGGCTCGGGTCGAGCTCCAACAATTTGGAGAGGGTTTTTGTTTTGTCACTGCTGATGATGAACACCTTGGGGGGCTTGATTGTGGAGGTGTACGTGTTCAAGGTTTCCAGCGTTTGATGAAGGTGGGCTATTCGCCGAGGGGAGTAGTGCGCAGCGATGGTGGTTATTATTTCTGGTAGTATAAGTATTTGTCCTGTTTGGGAGGAGGAGGAGGAGGCGGCCGGGACAGTTGTTGATTTGGAAGTATGAGGTAGGAGGATTAGAAGGAGGAAGAGGAGGAAGAGAGTGGGGAGGAGCATACTGCAGGGGTTGGCAGGGTGAGCTGCGGTAGGTCTTGTGCGTCCTGCGGAAAAGATTTTTGTTCGTTTTTCCTCATTTTTCCTCATTTCCAACTTTGTATTAAGTCTTTGTATATTCATCGCTTTGAGACCCCTGAGAGGCATGATTTTAAATTTGAAAGGAGAAAAAGGGATTTGAAAAATCCAGAAAAAGGGCAAAAAAAATTCATCTCAAAGAAATGTTTTGATACTAAAACGCTCTCAGCAGTTCTTAAATACCCATAGTATTCTAAATATGGTACTCATTTTGTTAAAATATTATTAATTCATGAAAATTCATTTTTGCAGATTTTGTAACTTGTACAAAATCAAAAGTTCAAGAATAAATATACTTTGAGAAGTCTCAAGAAGAATAATATGACCAAAATTGGCCACAAAAATACCTCAGTCTAGGTTATAATTTTCCTAAGTTTGCAAGCCAGAACTTTGTTTAAAAAAACCGTCTCAACGATCACGACACAAACTTGGCTTCATTTCATAGGAGCAAGAGTGATAATTTCGGAAAAGTGCTGCTCCTTTATAATTCTCCGCTTCGTCATAAAAAGTTATTGGACAATTCTGAAGATACATTCCCACTACGCCTTTGTCGACAATTCTGAAGATACATCCCCCTACGCCTTTGTCTCATGTCTTGTCCATTCAATACGTTCAACGACATAGCTACTGATTCTCCAAACACGTATTCAAACGATGACGCGAAGACACAGAACGATGCACTATGGGCGAAAGTCGTCAATGATTCAGAGTCTGAAGAGGAGACAATTCCACCCACCGCCTCAGAAGTTCTCTCCAGCGTAACTCAATCCGACTACACCCACATCCTCTCACAACCCTCAGACTACAACCTCTCCCCTTCAAAGAAAACACTCTGCGGGACCGGCGTAACTTACAAAACATCTTTAACAATAACTTCCTCATCATCTTACACAGGTCTACTATCTCCTGGGTTTCACGAGAACGGTATTCTACGATTATCGTCAGCTCTAATACCGAGCCCTTCAAGGTTGGCTTCGTTAATACTTCCGAGTAACCCATCTCTCTTCCCTTGTTGTGGTATAAAATTCCCTCGATCCTCACGTCACTCCGGCAACCTCCTCTTCGGTTCTAAGAAAACTGGTCAGTCTTCAACGTTCTTCTTCAAGAAATCTTTGTGTACGCAGTTAACTGAGAAAGTATCTTTACCGATGAGATTTATATTGAACTTATTTAGAAGGTATAGTGAGTATCCTACTCAGTTAGGTGTTTCGGATTTCTGTCGATATGATGAAGAAGGTAATGAATGTCCTTCCCTGAATTTTCCGTATGTTTTAGCCTTGAAACCCTTGCTCCCTTTAGAATATTTCAACGGAGGTGGTAATAACTTCATTGAAGACCTCCTTCGATTACCAGAAGGAACGGACGTGTACGATTTGTATTGCATTTCTACACCGAACGATATTACGAAGATTGAGAAGGTTGGAAGATTGAGGACAGAGTCGGAGGGAGTTAGGGATGGGGGAGGGTTGTTTTTTAAGCATCAGAAGAGGGAGGAGGATTTCGAGATTAAGGAGGAGTGGAAGGAGGTTCTTAAGAAGCGGCAGGGGGATGTGGTGGGAGCTAGTTATTTTGATAGGATTTTTGACGATAATAATAAATAATATATGATTTAAAATGGAAAATAGATTATACTTTTATGCATTCTGCTGGAATGTCTTCATGTGACTGACTCTGGGTGACAGCGGAGCCTGGCCCGAGCGACGTATATATATGTACGGTAGTCTGTGAGTCCGCTTGGAAGTTGTCTCTCAGGATTAGGTCTTGGAGGAGAATTCAAGGTATCCGGGTCTTGGAATGTTGAATAGTAGTAATAAGAGTGTCTGCACCTCCCTCAGGGAGGATTCCAGCCTCGATCATCTTTTGGATTTACATTGGAAAACACTCTAAGTGGAATTATTTATTCCTGGATGAAGAATCATCCGCTATCATATGAAACTATATCTCTACTCTAATCTTTATTATTTGCGCCAGTGCAGGTCGTAGAACTCCAACAAACTCTGCACAATTGCATACGACTGCGACTTCTGAATGTTATGCCCTCCTTTATCAAACACTACGACTTGCCCCTCCCCCCTCGAAGTCCCCAACACATCCGCCATCTCCTCGTAAATAGTCGGCTCTATCAAATGATCATCTCGAGGGTATGCCAGAAACCACGGCTTGTCATTAGTTTCGGCAATTGATCGAGCCGCGTCCCAGTCCAGCTCCGCCACTCTTCGGTGCGTGTAAACCTTTTCCTCGAGACGAATGGAAGCGGGGAACCCGAATTGAGTGTAGAAAAAATCAATCGCTGCTCTGATCAGAGGACCCAGCAGAGCGTGCGTCGAGTATTTCCCTGCGAACCGGTTGACGAAGAACGGACGCACACCGTAATGATGGGAGAGACAGACGGGAGCGACGAATCCCAAGCCCGCAACTACTTCCGGCCGTTGTCGAGCGGCTTCAAGAGCGACGTGAGCTCCTAAACTATGGCCTACCAACACGTAAGGCCCATCCCCCTCCGTCGCCTCAAGCCCATCGAGGAGCGCTTTGGCGAGGTTGGCGGCGGATGGAGTCTCAAGCATAGGGAGGGAAGAACCGTACCCCCGAAGGTCCACACGGATCAGGGAAGGCACAGGTATTTGAGAACGGAGGGCAGCGAACTCGCCAGAGATGTATCGAAAGTCAGCGTGAGAGCCGGGACCGCCATGGATCAAAACGACGCTCGGAAGATTCGCCAAGTCGACGTCGTCATACGCATGCTCAACGGTGTACGCGAAGCCTGGTATCCTCCTGAGCGTCGGATCAACCGGAGGACTAGAGGTGACAGAGCGTGTCGAGAGTCGCCGTAAAAATGATGATGGACGCAAATACTGCTGCATTTTAAAGTCTCAGGTTGCGCCGCTAGCATTGAATGTGACCCAGCTTTAGATTCCGATCGGAATGCTGCGTATAGCCAAAGTTATAGCGATTTTCTTTTCGCAGAAATTCTTCTTTTTCACTTCACTTTTCATCTCCCTCAATCCTCCCCTCCGCGCTCGTCCTTGCAAGCCTTCGCTTCTCTCGTCAACTACGATCTACAGCAGCTTCCTTAATGAACTGGCTGTCCGCACGTATCACCTTCTTCATCATCGTCTTCACCATCGCCATCCTTTCATCTTGCGCCAACTCGATGCAGGTGAGAGGGCCGGTGTCTACAACCACTTCTCATATTCTAACTCGTCCTTCGCTCTCGACAGTCTGTAGCAATTATTGGAGGTGGAATATCGGGACTCTCATGCGCGCAGTTCCTCCGAACGTCTTCCAAATACGTCCCAACAGTCTTCGATACCGGCCGTTTGAGGCCTGGAGGGCGCTGCTCAGCAAGGCTTCCGACTGACGCAACGGCAGACACGAAGGACGGCATCCTTTCTAGCTGCGTCGTCGACCATGCGACGCAGGTTATTCGCGTTCCGGAAGGATTTACCGAGTTCAGAGGTGAGAGTGCTGAGAAGACACGCAATATTGAATATGTAACGTTGCTGCCTTACACTAACATTCATACGACTCGCTTCGCTCCTCGCAGCCCAAGTCAACGAATGGGTAGGCGGAGAGGTCCTCGCGCAATTCCCCCCCAACTCTCTCTCAACGCTCACAGCCAACTCCAACTCCAACTCCAAGACTCATCAGCCCATTGAGGCAGAGGCGTACTACGGCGTCGGAGGCATGAACGCTCTCCCTGCGTCACTATCATCTGGACTAAATGTCGTCCAGGATTGCTGGGTCTCACCTTCCAACGGAGTAAAGTTCAACAAGAGAGACGGCAAGTGGACTGTCAAGGCGAAAGGTGAGTGGTGAATACAAGGAGCAACCAAATCAAACTTCAACCCTTACTCATACCAACTCGTCCCTCAGGCGAAAACCTCGGCACCTTCGACAAACTCATCATAGCGCACAATGGTAAATGCGCCGACAGATTGATGTCCAAGACGCCGTCCAAAAAGCTTCACAAATTGCTTCGAGTGAACTTCGCCGACAGGGTTTCTAAGGAAGGTGGCAAGAGGATGACGCTGAAAAGCATATATTCCCTGACGTTCGTGGTCGGGAAGGGCAGCGAATTGAGCGAGAAGTTCAACGGAGTTGCGTGTTACATCAAGGGCGACAAGAATCTTAAATTCCTGAGCAGCAACACGAGGAAGCACGGACGTGAGGACGATGAGAAGGAGGTGTGGACAGTCCTGTCTTCCGCTCAGTTCGGGAAGAAATTCAAGGGCCCGCAGGAGAATTTGCCCGAAGATCTCGCCAGGAACGTCACGTCGTTACTGATGGGCAGTTTGGAGGAAGTGTTCGGGCTCGAGAGGAAGCTGGAGGTTGAGGAGCAGAAGTTACAGCTGTGGGGTGCCGGAGTTCCGTTGAACACATGGTCTGGCGAAGGATTTTTATACGACGCGGAGAACAACGTGGGGTGCGTAGGGGACTGGCTCGTCGAGCCGAGCGTCGCCGGGGCGTGGGAGAGCGGAAGGAGACTAGCGGCGTTTCTAGAGGTGGGTACCGAGGGGAACGTCGGCATCGATGACGGTCAGGGGGAGTGGAAATTCAATGAAGGAGCGAATGATAACGGAATTGGGGATGTTTAATAACAATACGATAAATCTTGATAAAGTCCAATGGACGTCTTTTAATAAACACAAAGTGCGGTGTAGAAAATTATTCCTCTCAACCTCATCCCCGTTTTCGTCGTTAGAGTTGAACATTAAAAGTTAAAACCCGCTCGATGAGAACAAATCGCTCATTTTCGTCAGCACCGCGCTTATAATTTTATCCAGCCAGGTCTCGTCCATATCCCTCATCATCTTATTAACGTCCTTCGCGATTTTCCCCGTGTCGAGAACTTCGTCTTCGACGTCCTTGAAATCCTCCACGATTCCCTCTACGACCTTGTTGCCCATGACGGCGCCTTTGGTCCGTTTGACTAGCTCTCCCACGACGTCGTTCTTGAGGTTCTTGCGAACGTGGGAGGCGGCGAAGCCGGCGACTAATATGGGGGCGGCGCGGACGGTCAGCTTGAAGGCGGAGCGGAAGGGGCGGAAAAAAGAGGGCAGCTTGGGGGAGGCTGAGAGTTCACCCGTCGGGTCCTTGTACCATGGTTTGGGCATGCCGCTCTGGGGGCGGCTCAGGCGCCGCTGGATCACGACGGCGGCGACGTCGGGCTTCATCGAGGAGACTTCGGAGGAGGTGTAGCCCAATTCTTGGGTTAGGACTTGTTTCATTTTAGAAGTTATCATGTACTGCACCGTGGCCTTCTTGGGAGAAGACGCGGCGTTCGAGATCGGCGACACGGGAGGAGACGAAGGCGTCTCAACGTCGGACATATCATCCGAGAAGTTGCTGTTGTTGGTGGCGTACGAGTCGTTGTCGGAGTCTTGTTCTTCCGAGAACCGGATTTCATCGTCGTCCTCCTCGTCCTCCTGTGCGGACTCGTAGTCGAAGTATTCTGCGACACAGTTAGTGTATGTGGTGTACGTCTTCTTCACATGTGCATACGTATGCACGTAAAGTGCTCGTTCGTAGCGCAACATCTGAACGCTCATCTCACCTTCTTGGTCGTCAGCAGCAGCTGCGGGCTGCATACTGGGCTCATCTGATTCAGGAGCGAATCCGACGCTCTGCGAGTGAGAGCAAGGGGGCCCACGACGGTTGCGTTAGTAGACGATTACCACCAAAATTGTGCAATACTATAGCATTCGCTCACCTCCATTTCCTCCTCGGGCTCCGTCTCTCCCCAATTATCACTCGAGTAGTGGTCAATTTCTTCCCTTGTAGTCGATTCAATTCCTCCCTGATAACCATCTCTAGGCTTGACCATATGACCTCCCCTCTGCCTCTCGTAAGTCTCCCTGTCGCCGTATTCCTCGTCATCTGAGCTTATGAAACCTACAGCCGATTCGAACTCTGATGAGTCCGAACTACCTCCCCTAATTGAGATAACCAGCGAGCGGATGGACGACGAAGATGGCGACGGCGACGCCAACAGCAACATAGAGCACAGAGCGGACTTCATAGGCACGAATTTAGCACGAAATTTTATTTCAAGAACTTGGAAGCAATCACGATCTTCACCCGGTCACTTGCTTTTTTCATTCAGCTGCGAAGCATCGTCCTTCCACTCCCCCCTATCTCATGCCTCGGTACCTCTCAGGAGACGACGATGCCTCCGGTGGCGACTCCCACAGCAGCGAGTGCCTGACGAATCCAAATTACAGCGACTTCTTCAGCCTTTAAGTGAAAAAACCTTTCTTGCTTTCCGCATGCCCTCTGCCCGACCTCCAAAGTACATAATCTAGGTGTTCAACTCTAACCCGTCGCTACGCAGTTTCTCTTGTCTGGCACTCAAGAACATCATGGTCCTGGTCCTCGTCATCACGATGTGCATGATGATCCTCGCTGTCTCGGTTGAGGAGCTCTTTGTATACTTGAACCGTAGGGCCAAGCAGGTGAGAGGCTGCAAGTAGCGAAGCGACGAGCTGAGAATTCACCCGAACCCGAACCCGAACCCGAACCCGAACCCGAACCCGAACCATGTACACCAAGTTCTAACGCTATGAACATCCCCTCCTTTGCGACTCGCCTCGCTCGTCGCAAGTCGCATTTCTGGTCGAGCGTTCTCAAGGCGGTTGAAAAGGAGCTTATGGTCCTTGGCGTTATAAGTTTTCTGCTCTTCATGTTCGAGCAGATATTCGTGGGCGACGGGAGCCACACTTTGGAGGAGTTGGCCGAGTTGATTGAGGTGAGAAGCTGCGAGCCACTACCAAAGTTACACAATTCTAAGTCGTTGACGCCAATCTTCATCGTCGCAGTTCGTGCACTTGCTGCTGTTCTTCGCCTTTATTGTTTACTACATTTTCGTTGCGACTGTTGGTTTTGTTTGCGTGAGGCACCTGAGGAGACTGAAGGAGTTCGAGGAGACGTTTTTGGGCGAAGAGTACGACAAGAGGTGAGAACGACATTATCAATGACACTGGAAGGGTCGTCCGTGACACGATCGATGTTCTAACGCCATCGCGTCGCAGCACGGAGATTCAACTCTTGCAAAAGTCGATCGATGAGGGAGGGTGCATGTACTGGCAGCGCTTGCACTGGGAGTACTACCACTTTTACCGAATGAAGCAGATCTTCCTGACGTCCAACAGATCCAGACCGCACCCGTCAATCGACATGTCCTTCCCCAACTTCCGTTACATAGACTACCTGGAGTCCGCGACCACTCACTTATTCGTCAAGATGATTCACGTGGGCTGGAGGATCTGGGCGACTGGCATTGTAATCGTCGGATGCTTCGCTGCCATCTTTTCGCTCCTCATGTACAGCCACGAATCCGATAGCCTCAATTTAGTAAACCAATTGGACAAGATGTGGTTAGATGGAGACGCCAACCCTCCGCAGAGAGCAGGTGAGACGCGCCAAAAGTGCGAGGAGCGAAGTGACGAGCTGACGACAAGAGGGTCGGTCGGTCGCTTCGCTCCCTCTACAGCTCACGGTTATTCATTCTAACTCCTCCCCTCGCCTCGCCCCGATCCTCGTTGCCGTCGTCCTGCAGTCGACAACGTCTTCGTCATTAACCTCATGAACATCGCAGCCTTCATCCTCCTCATCGTGTCGAGGCTCATCTACATGACGACCAACAGCGAGACTTTCCTCTCGAAGCTCGAAGTACTGGCCAGGCAGAAACCGACGGACATGAACGACGTCAGCAGCGACGCCAACACCCCGATGCTGGAGAGCTTCCCTCACCGTCGTCCCGAGAAACCCTTCACGTGCGACCCCTTCAGGCGATGCTCGCAGCCCAGGGCCAATGAAGATCCGTGGACGACGATGTGGTTCCTCAAGGCCCCCGATCTCATGATCCGCGTGTACCAGGCCAACATCTTGTACTTTAGGTGAGCGACGGCGAGGAGCAAAACACGCTAAGCAATTCTAACTCGAGAACACAAATCTCTCGTCGCAGCTTCTACGCCAGCCTCTTCATCTTAACCCTTCGATTCGCTAACGACTGGGCCTGGGTCTTCTTTGTCATTTACCCCGTGCTGGTCCTCTTTGGGATGGGATACAGGCTCCTGCCCCACTACGCATCCATCAGATTCTGTGGCAACCTCACCCTTGACAGCGCTGTTGGTCAGGAGGGGCGAGGAGGAACGCAGAGTTTCGACACAGGCCACTAATTAAAATTAAGAACAAACACCGATTTCAAAAACAACAAAAGTTAACTACGAAGTGCTCAATTTCCAGCATTCTCATCGTAACGCTGATAGACCACATGCGTGGCAAGGTACTCCTCGAGGCCGTGGATTCCATCCGCTCCCCCGATCCCGCTCTGCCTCATCCCCGCGTGAAATCCTTGAATGGCTTCGAAATTCTCTCGATTAACGTACGTCTCACCGAATCGCAAGGCCGCTTTGCTCCTCTCAACCACGTCGGCGTTGGTCGTGTAAATGGACGACGTTAGACCGAACTTGGAGTCGTTTGCTAAGCTGAAGGCCTCGTCGAGGGTGAAGAAGGTCAAGATAGGCAGGACGGGGCCGAAGATTTCCTCCTGCACGATCTCAGAATCCTGCTTCACGCCGATTAAAACCGTCGGCTCGTACTTGTATCCTGGGCCGTCAACCATGTTGCCCCCGCAGAGAATCTTCGCACCTGCTCCGATCGCACGGTGGACCATCTGGTGGACCTTGATTCGTTGTGTTGAGTTGATGAGGCCGCAGCAGTCCGGGGCGTCTTCGTCGTTAGGATTTCCGACCTTGACAGCTTTCATCGCGTCAACGACGCGGGCGATGAACTCCTCGGCAACGTCCTCATGGACGTACACGCGCTCGCAGGAGTTGCAGACTTGCCCACTGTACAGAACTCGGCTCGCAACTATCGCAGTTACTGTCAAGTCGAGGTTGGCGTCCTTGCAGACTATTGCCGGAGCCTTGCCGCCGAGTTCCAACGAGACCTTTGTCATGTTGTTCGCAGCAGATTTCATAATCGCCTTGCCCGTGGCGACGCTGCCGGTGAATGAAATGATATTTGCGAGGGGCGAAGCGACGAGCGCCTGCGAGCGACGAGTTAGAGTTAATTGTATTGTGTGACGGTATATAGTCCATAGTTCGGAGACCAGCTACAAGCAGCTACTATAGCAGCTATATATACCATAGCAGCTACTATAAAGCTTCGTCCTCGATCGAAGTCTCTCACCTGCCCCACGGTCGTTCCTCTGCCTGTCAAAACCGACCAAGTGCCCTTGGTCGGCATCGCCTCGATGTCGCTCTCAGACCAGAGCCTCGCGAGGAGGGAACAGGCTAGCGGGGCCTCCTCGGAGGTCTTGACGACCACACAGTTTCCTGTCACGAGCGCGGGGGCGATCTTACGAGCCATCATGAAGACGGGGAAATTCCAAGGGCATATACCGACCGAGACGCCGAGGGGGATCTTGTGGACGTAGCTGAGGCCGAGGAGCGAAGCGACGTGTTAAAACAAAGTGGCGGGTCACAGTGAATCGTCGCCGCTTGCTCACATGTTTTCGTTCGGAGAGTCGCTGTTGACGATCTCGCCCTGAAACAGACGCGCCGACCCTGCGTAGAATTCAAAGTACTCAGCTGCGTATCTGATCTCGATCTCTGCGAGTGCTTTGACCTTGTTCTGTTCGGAAGCCAGGATTGTTGCGAGTTCGTCGACATGGTCTCTGATCACTGTCGCCATCGCTTTCAGCGCCTCGCCCCTGACGTTGGCGGGCATCCTCGCCCACTTTGGCTGAACGATCGCGGCCGTGCACAAGCTGGCGTGGGCGTCCGCAGTCGTTCCAACAGGAGCCCTCCCGTGCAGGATTTGTCCAGTCGAAGGGTCCTCCACTTCGAAGTAATCGTCGCCGCTGCTCTCGCGGGCCTCGCCGCCGATGTACTGACAGAGCGGGGAGGGGAGGAGCGAGGCTATCAGCGTGGAAGGCGACTGATGAATTCCGGCCTCCATGAAACCAAGGGCAAGGGAACCACGCTGGGTTGGACCAGGACGCAAGTACGCGGGGGGGCTCTTTGGGGGTGGACCGTCACTCTTGAGACGCAGGGGGCTATTTGGGGAGCTCTTTGGAGAGCTCTTTGGAGGTGGACCGTCACTCTTGAGACGCCCGTGAAGTATAGCGATCAGATCTTCTTGGCTTTCACGCAGCTTCTCCTCGTTGTCCATGATTTGCGGCGTAGGAGCGGCGTAGGAATGAATGACAAACAATTTTAAAGATTGTCACCACTTCAGCAGGATATTGCCAAATTTTGAAGGACTCACATAAATCCCTACGAACGCCGTCGCACTCTGCCAAGCACCAAACATAATCCTTGTCTCAATCAACGACACACGACTGCGTTGATAATCATGAAATCAAGCCAATCCCCCCCTCCTCCCCAAGATCCACCGCCCCCGTCGCCCGAGAAAGCCATCATGGTTTACGCCATGTACGGCTGCACCAAGGTCGGCACGAAGGCATGCTCCACATGCTTGGAGGTCAATTACTGCTCCATGAAGTGCCAAAAGCAGCACTGGAAATACCACAAGAAAGTCTGCTCCCCTCCAATTCAAAAGTTGTCCGCTCCCGTTCCTCCGCAGTCCCCAGTTCCATTGAAAGTTGACGAGGTCGACGAGAAGGATAAATGCATAATCTGCATGGATCGCGTCGTGAACGTTAAATTCAAGGCCTGCGGCCACTCCATGACATGCAGGGTGTGTACGGACGAGAATATGAGGAGAGGTATGCCTTGCCCACTCTGCAGGAAGCCGATGTCGGGGTACCTCGTTGGGAAGTTCGTTGATAGTATTGGAGCGCACGGGCTGTGGCCGACGTCTTTGAAGAATTTAACGCAGCTAGCGAGCGGGGAGGGGTTTAACGAGTACTTTTGGGACTTATTCGTGGGGAACGAGGCGGCGTATTTGAGGTGGAAGGAGGTGTTCGATGTTTTGGAGATAGTTGGGGTCGGGGCGGAGGGAGGGGGCGAGTCGCTGGAGCAACAGGTGTTGAAGATAACGGGGTCGGAGGACCTGGAGAAGCTGAGGGCGCTAGCTAAGTTGTGCAGTATTGAGTTCTTTAACGATCCGTCGCTTTTGGTGGCGGTGTCGAGGATCCTGGAGGTTTTAGTTTTGGCGATGCCGCCCTGATAGTGAGAAGGCTCTTGAGGCGACTATTAGTTTGATCTGTGCAACTGTAATGAGTGACGAGGAGAAAATTGACAAGTTGAGAGTATTGGTGGAGAGGATGGTGGGAGCGCTGGGGGAGGAGAACGTTGTTACTTTGAATACGCTGAATCAACTTGGTACTGAGCTGAAGGATAATGAAGAGCTAGAGGAGGCAAGGAAAGTTTTGGAAAGGTGCTTGGCGGGGAGGGAGATGGTACTAGGAGAGAATCATACGCAGACGCTAATGACGGTGGATATTTTGGGGGGAGTTTATCAGAAGTTGGAGGATTACGAGAAGGCGTTGGAGTACCATGAGAGCGTTGAAGGGGATTGAGAAGTCGTTGGGAAAGACACATCCTGATACGAACTGTGGAGTGTATTGCAGGTGTTTATGTAGACGGATTGGAGGATTATGGGAAAGCTGAGGATCTTTATCAGAGAGCACTCAAGGGATATGTAGCTCAGCTGGGAAAAGATCATGAAGGTACGAAGAGTTGTGCCAAGAACTTAGCGGATTGTTTTGCTCAAGCTGGAGAGAAGTTGAAACTGAGAAAGATAATCGACGAGTATCCTCACATCATGGTAGATCAACCAGCATTTAAGAATGACCTTTGAAGTACTAATTACTCATGTTTCCTTATTTAACTATCGGTAAAAAATCTAAAAAAGTTGGTTCTTTTAATCTTTCCCTCTATTCAATCAACCCAAACAATCCTCCCCTCCTCCCCCTTCCTCCTCCCCTCCCCCCTCCCCGTCCCCTCCACCTCCCCAAAAAAACCCCACCCCAACAAAACCTCTCCCTCCCTCAACCCCAAAAACTCCCTAACCTCCTCCGGATTAACAACCCCCCTCCCACTCCCTTCCCCAAAAACGCTCGCGCTCGACCAATAAAACCCTACACCCATCTCCGAACATTTTAAATGCACATTCTGTACGCCCATCGCTACCGAACATATATCCTCAATTTCTTTAGTCGAATCGGACGTTTTACATATTATCGCGATTATGTGAGATGTGGCTGCGCCGTTTTTAATTTTTTTAGAATATTTCGAAGGAGAGAACGAAGAACCTGATGTGGTTTTATAGTGGTCCGCTAGGAAGTTTATTAGACGATCTTTTGACGATGATTTGTAGACTAGATATTTGTATGGTTCGTTGAGTTTGTGGTTGGGAGCCCATTTTGCGTGGCTTAAGATTGACTTTATGACGGAGTCGGGGAGGGGGGAGCCGGTGTAAGATTTAGGGAAGATTGAACGACGGGTTTTTATTAAGGTTGTTAGGGAGGGGGAGGGTTTGGAGGAGAGACGGAGGAGAGAGTACGTTAGGAGGGAGGAGAATACGCAGAGGGATATTGTTTGAGTGTTGGTAGGCATGGTTGGTAACTTTTTTGTTATTTGTTCTGTGTGAGTGAGAGTGATTGAAGAGAGATTGAAAGAGTTGTGTTAGAAGCTTATTTTACTTTACTTCTTCGTTTCATTCATAGTCGGCGTCGTCTTTATCCCCTCTCTTTATACTACAGTAATATCCTACAGTAATATCCTACAGTAGTAATATACTATTCAGATTATAAACCAAAAGTAATTATACGTCATGCTGAACCTAATCCGGCCCCTTTCTCTTTTCTGTCCATTTTAGACAAAGGTGAGAGAAGGAGTTAACATCTGACGGCACTTCCTATGGTGGATATCATCACTATAGTTGTTGTTATAGTTATTGTTGTTATAGTTATTGTTGTACATGTTATAGTTATTGTTGTACATGTTATAGTTATTGTTATTATTATAAACGTCTCATTCTTAGTGTTACGGTTGGTAGACCGAAGTTTCACCATAGTTGGGCGTCTTTACATATAAATATGATAAAGACTAGATGGTATGAGCCCAGTGCTAATTGTTAATCACTGACGTTTATAATATAAGGAGCTAATATAAGGAGCTGCAATGTGGTGCAATATAATATAATATAAAGTCTAATAAGATATCCCTTGCGAGCGCCAATCGATGGAGTTCGCGGTAATTCATTATTTAATCATAATATAATCATTTAAGAACATACAACGTTTATACGGTGATAAGTCTTAACGTTAGAGAGAAGAGGGAGGTATATGCGTACACTTTATTTGCCGTTGTGGCGCCACAATAAGTGGACAACAAATATGTGATTCTTTTTGGCTTTTGTCCTGTGAAAAGGATATTGAGGCTTTTATACATTCGTCATTACGCAATATGTCAAAAAGAACGTCTGAACATATCTCAAATGCACTTGAGACACTAGATCCGAAAAATTTAATCGGCGGAGATTACGATGCAGAAGTATTTGAAGGCTCTGATTCTGCTGCCGACGATACCCCGCTTATCGGAGATGATGATTTCATGCATACAGACGATTTTAGAAGGCTGTTCGTTGACTTCGTCATGATTGATACTTTAGTTACGATGCGGTGGCTTGATAGGAAATGGCACAATGTAGTTGAGGAGAAGCTGATTGAGTTGGAAGATGAGCCTTTCGGCGAGGTTATTGTTCACGGAGGGAATGATATAAGTTGGGATGAAGCTGATACTGATGTGAGGGTAAAAAGGATTAAGCTAGTGACGAAGGTCGTCTTCCTTCTGAATATTACGAAGGTCGGATATTGTGCCTGCTGTGACGCCTCCATTCTCGTCGTTGTAGACATCCCCGAAGGCATTACAATCATAGGTAATCATTCCTTCATGAACTGCATTAGTTTGAAAGATATCAAGTTCCCAAAGTCGTTGACATCAATTGGTGTGCAATCCTTCGGTTATTGCTCCAGTCTAGAAGAGGTCGATCTCCTTCACACAAAAGTCCTAGAATTAGGTGAATATGCCTTCTATGACTGCACAAGTTTAAGAAAGATGAAGATCCCGGACTCGCTTCAACCGTTAGGTGCCGATGTCTTCTTAAACTGCTCCGAGCTAGTCCCCTCCACCATAGACGTAGAGGATAATATTAATGATGACGATGTAACATCCGAGGTAGTCGCCTACCTCCGCTCTATACAATTATAATTAGCCCATTGACGTTTTACAACAAAAACACTATTTATCATGTGTTTTATTTCTTTACAATCATAATTTCATTTTATAAGAGGTGACAACAGTTGTTACTACTAAACAACGGTTGGAGATGTCAAAAACTGAATTCCAATTGTGTTTTTGCAAAGGGTGGTTAATTATTGTATGGGTCACTATCATCGGAAGATTATGGGACACAGGGAGTGTCCTTCAGCTCGGAGGTAGGCTCCTACCTCGGATGTTGCATTGTCTTTGTCGATCCTATTATCTAAGTTGGCGAATACACGGCTACCAAACGTTTGAAGCGAGTCAGGGACCTTCATCTCTCTGAGAGATCGGAGGTGGGCGACTACTGCGTCGTTGTCGCTTTCGTTAATATCGGAGGGGACTAGCTCGGAGCAGTTCTTGAAGACATTGATGCCAAGCTTTTGAAGCGAGTCAGGGACCTTCATCTCTCTTAAACTTTCACAATTTTGGAAGGCATAGTTAGCTAATCCTCGAACTTTCGTGTGAAGGAGATCGACCTCTTCTAGACTGGAGCAATTACCGAAGGAGGAGTAACCAATTGATGTTAACGACTTTGGGAACTTTACGTGTTTCAAACTTCTGCACATAAAGAAGGACATATAACCGATACTTGTAATGCCTTCGGGGATCTCTACAACGACGAGAATGGAGGCGTACATGCAGGCATAATCTCCGATCTTCGTAATATTCAGAAGGAAGACGACCTTCGTCACTTGCTCCATCCTTTCCTGCATCGCATCAGAATTAGTTTCATCAAAACTTACATCATTCCCTCCATGAACAATAATCTCGCCGAAAGGCTCAGCTTCCAACTCAGCCAGCTTATTCTCAACTACCTTGTGCCATTTTCTATCAAGCCAGTGTATCGCAACTAAAGTATCAACCATGACGAAACCAATGAACAGTCGCCTGAAATCGTCTGTATGCATGAAATCATCTCCTCCGACGGCTGGGGTATCCGCGGTGGCAGAATCAGACTCTGAGCCTTCAAATACTTCTGTATCGTCATCGACGATATCTAAATTGTTCGGATCTGGTATCGCAATGGCATCGGCGAGATCTTTAGAAGTTCTTTTTGACATATCTTATAAATATGAATGAGATCCGGCTTAATTTTCCTTTCACAGGACCATTCCCAAAAGAGAAGAAAAAGCAAAGCAAAGATCATCTTCCACTCGTCAGCTACTACCATATATCTCCTGACTAACTCTACTCTAGAGCAATCTACAACGTAATCAACGCGTTAACGTTCAAATACTCTAATTATAACCCAACCAAGACGACCCCCGTGTCAGATCCTTCAGAACGCTCCAACATCTCCAAGAACTCTCCAAGAACTCTCCGTTAAGAACGCTCCATCAAGAACGGTTCCTCGTACAGACGTCCCTTTTCGCCGTCCTGCTAAAAATGTCAAAGTTCTCAACGATACTATGCTGCATCTGCGGAACTCCTATACCTCCTAACCCTTCTGCTCAGTGCGCTAGTTGCTTGGCCAGTCAGTTCGATTTAACAAGTATACTCTCAAAGCCTACGAGCGGGAACACAGAGGTAACATTTCAAACGTAGTCAAACGTGCCCCCCACCTTTAAACTTTCTCTATCCTAACTCCTCACTTCTCTCCGCCGTTCAAAAACTCTCCAGCTCCGAATATGTCGTTGCAAACGTTGCCTCCGTTACGAGACTTCATCCGGACGTTTTATTCCATGCTCCGTAGAGTCACCCGAGCTGATGACATTGTGCCTTAATTCTATTCCGGCGTTGTCGAAGAATCACGGGCAGGTCAGTGACACGCAGTCAGGTGTTAAGAGTCTTACATTGATAGGTGAGAGAGAGAGAGAGTGTGGACTGATCGTTGTTGTTAGTGTTGGTGTTGTTGATCGAAACGTTCTTCGATTGTTGCCTAACAGTCACCCTCGTCCCTTTCCTCCACCCGTCCTCTTAGACTCTTCATGGGTTTGGACTGAACCTCATTCCAAGAGGTTGAAGATCCGCATCACCGTCAAGGCTACGCTGTCGCTGAACGACGTGAGCATCCAGCAGAGGTGCCTGCTCACTTTTATCGAGGGGAATAAACAGGTGAGAGAGAGGAGACGAGGGAACTAAATACAACACCTAACGGAGCAAACCCTTAACCCCCCCCCCCCCCCCCGAACCCCCAACGCAGTGCGACGACTGCAATAAAGAATTCACGTCCCGAACCTGGTCCGCAATCGTCCAGATCCGCTCCCGCCGCCACGACTCCTCCAAGCGCAACCTGACCCGCCTCGAGCTCGGAATCTCCACCTCCAAAGAAATCCGTCGCAAGGTCATAAACATAGAAATATCTCGGAACGGTTTCGACTTTTACTTTGGCAGCCAGAGCGCGGCTCAAACTTTCACCTCCTTCGTTAACAGACTCATACCCGTCAGGACGAAGCACACGCAGAAATTGGTTAGCACTGATAATCACAGTAACACCGCGAACGTTCGTCACACTTTTATCTGCGATGTCGTGCCTTTAGAACGTGATGATTTGGTGTTATTGTCGAAGCAGTGTGCTTCTGGAATGGGTGTTTTAAGGGGGAGAATAGGTTTGGTTATTAAGGTTGGTAATAATGTGAGGATTATTGACGTAGCGTGTTCTAGGGTTAGTAATGTTAATGATAGTTCTGTGGAGTTGGGGCAGGAGAGTTATTTTAGGAACGAGAAGTTTTATAAGGTTCTGCTGAGCGCGGGGAGGTGCAGTAGGTTCGTCGTTGTTGACGTTGATGTGTGCGGAGGGAGTAAGGAGGAGGTGAGAAAAGCAAAAAAGAAAGGGATATTTCTCCACGTGATTCTAACTCGCCGACGCTCGTTTTTCGCAGGAAGAAGAAGAGACCGACAGCAAAAAGCCGAAGCTCACACTCGCGGACGTCACGGTTCAGAGGGAAGGGGATTACTGCGTCAACGATACTTACCTAACTTGCGTCACTCATTTGGGACACATCCTAGAGGCGGGAGACGAAGTTGAAGGGTACGACTTGACGGCTACACTCGCGGACGAGGATTTTGACGATCATTTAGTTAAGGTGAGGATTTACGAAAGGTGCTTTTGCGCCGCCTTAATCTAACCTTGACGATAATGCTCCCGTCCTCGTATCACCCCCCCCCCTCCCCGTAGGCTTTCGAGATGCCTGACGTTGTCTTGGTGAAGAAGTTAAAGTCGGGTGGAGCTTCCGCCCCCGCTCTCTCAGTCGTAACCGACGAGGCCGCCACCGGCAAGAAGAAGTCTCGGAGGCAGAGGAAGAAGGACCTCGTCAAGGACACGAAGGAGAAGAATGGGAGGGGGCCGAGGGGGACCAAGACGGCCAACAAGTTCGAGAGTATGCTAGAGAATATGGGCTTCATGGGCGATGAGAGGGAAAGGAAGATGAGGGAGGAGGATGACTTTGATGACGACGATGAAATAGAGGGACTCGTGGACGATGTTGACAGGGCGATGTTGAATGACGAGGACGAGGATGGGGATGAGGACGAGGGCATAAAAGTAGAACGGGGTGAAGACTGATGAACCAATTTTTTTAGTAAGTCTTTGTGTTGATTTAATTGTGGATTTGCGTTGTGTGTGACCCCCTCCCCCCTCCCCCCGTTCCCCTAACCAACCCCACCCCCAACCCCCCCTAGACGGACCTGCAGCGGCGGACTAGACCCTAGCACCCACACCCTTCACGTTTTGCATTCCTCGCCTTTTCGTTATGCCCCCGTCATCCCCCCCATTCTCTCTCTCCCCTCTCCCCCCGTTCTCCCCCCCCCCTACCCCCTTCACCCCTCACCCCTCACGAGCTCACGAGCTCGCGGCCAAAAGTGAATTTAAAAGTAAAACTGTCGTCCAGTGTAAGGGATTGATGACGATAAACGAAGACGACGATGAAGAGGACGATGACGATGAAGGACGTAGAAAAAAAGTAGAACAGAAACAACTTTCTTTATCAAAACGCTCAAATTCTCAAACAGTTACTCATGTATTACTCCTTCTCTACGAGTCCCAACTTACTCGCTAAGGGTCCTCTTCCGTACAGTCCCTCAATAGTGTCCGCATAGTGCTTCACAACGATGGGCCTCTTGATGGAAAGCTTGGGCGTGAGCATCCCGCGTTCGGCGGTGAAGGCCTCCACGACGGCGACGTTCTTGGGGATCTCGTATTTTTTGATCCCGGCGAGGGCCTGCCGACGGAGACGTGTTAGTAATTAAGTAGACCCACGGGGTCGGATTAGCGATGGGGTCCGACGTACCTTCTTGGTCTCAATGAGGAGCAGGTCCTTGACGGCGGGGAGCTCGCAGATCTCTGCCTCGGTGGCGGCTCCTGCGACGGCGCTCTTGGCGGCCTCGGCCTCTGGGGTCTTGGCCTCGTCGGCCCACTTTCTGACCTGCTCGACGTCAGGGACGATGAGCGCGACGTTGAAGACCTCGTTGTCTCCGTGGAGGATAGCCTGCGTAACGAAAGGGTTCAGGCAAAGCGTCTCCTCGAGGGGCGCGGGGGCGACGTACTTGCCGTTCTCGAGCTTGTACTGCGAACGAAGCGAAGCGACGAGTTAGCGAGGGTTGGAACCTTCGACGCGGTCGATTTACAGCGAGCGCTTCTCACCTGCTCCTTGTGCCTGCCGGTGATGGAGACGTTGCCGTACGGGTCTCCGGCAGCCTTGGTGGCGAGATCGCCGGTCCTGAACCAGCGAATACCGTCCTGGAACGATCCGATAAAAGAGCGAAATGTTAGTAAAATAGAAGGGTTGACGTTTGCTTCCCAGTTAAATAAATTCTCACCTCCTCGCGGATGACCTCATCGGTGGCCTCCTCGTTGTTCCAGTACCCCTGCATGATGTGGTTACCCGCGACCCAGAGCTCCCCCTCGGTTCCGTCAGGTACCTCCGACCCGTCGTCTATGCTCCTGATGCTGCACCTGGTCCCCGGTAGCGGAACTCCGCACCCTCCCTTGACCTGCTTATGAGGTTCCCCTAGGAAACCGCTCGCGCATACAGGGGAAGTCTCGGTGAGACCGTACCCGTTGTTCACGGGGATGCCGAGGGCGTTTACGAAGTCCATGACCTCGGGGGCGAGGGAAGCTCCTCCGGAGAAGGAGGCGCGGAGGCGGCCGCCGAAGCGGTCGCGGATCTTAGAGAGGACGATCTTGTCAAGCATGTTGTGCTTGAAGTTGGCGAAGGCTGGGACGCGAAAGAAGGGAGGGGGGAGGGGGGAGGGGGGGGGTTAGGTTCTGCAAAAAAAAAGCGAAACTTGCACGAAATTTTCCCTTTTGACGTTCTCACCTCCGAGGGACTCCTGCTTCGCCTCAGCCTCTGCCTTCTTGACGCCGCTCGCGAGCGCCGCCCTGATGAGCTTCTGCTTAATAGGGCTCTCCGTGGGTATCTTCGCGTTAAGACCGTCGTATATCCTCTTGTACAACGTCGGAACGGAGAAAAGAAGCGTAGGACGGACGAGGGGTAAGTCTACGGCGACGTTTGCGGTGTCCTCGACGATGGCGGAGGCGAAACCGGCCGCGTGACCGCAGTGCATCTCGAGAGTCTGGCCGTAAATGTGAGCCCAGGGCAAGAAAGCTAAGGGAGAAAAGCATTAAAAAACGACACTCGTTAGAATAACCTGGCATATAAAAGGTTCAACCCCTTCCGTCACAGGCTTCATCAGCTCACCTAAGCTGACGTCGTCTCCCCTCGACAGCGTCCCTCCAATCGCGTCCGCCGCCTCCGGGCTCCCGAAGTCAAGCAGCGCCCTCGTGTTACTGCATATGTTCTCATGCGATAGCATGACACCTTTCGGGTTTCCGGTCGTTCCGGAGGTGTACATGAGGACGCCCATGTCGTCTTTTGTGGGGGGGATCGCGGGGGGGGCAGAGGACGCTGAATCTGCGTTCATCATCGCGACGAAACTGGGGGGGGGGGTGGAGTGTGTGAGAAAGGGCTGGGGGCGTTTATTAACATTTTTTACAACCGAAACCTCAATCTGAATGATAATAACTGAACTCACCTATCCAAGGTTCCACCCGTATGATCGAAAGAATCATCGAAGCACACAACATGCTTCAAGCCGTCAATGCTACTCGTCCAAGGTTTAACCTCATCATAAATAACACCCCTACTAGCCACAACAACCTTCGCCCCCGAATCCTTAATGATATAATGCCAATCTTTAGCCAACTGCTGTTCATACATCGGCACCAAAACCGCCCCAAGAGACCAAGCAGCATGAGCGACAGCAGGCCACGCCAAATGATTCCTTGAAATGATAGCCACGCGATCACCAGGGGTCACACCGAGGTTCACCAAAGCGCCGCGGGCGCGGGTTACCATGTCATCGCAGTCTTCGAAGGTCGCCCATAGGCGTCCTGATTCGTCTGGGGTGCCCGTTAGGCCGAAGGTCAACGCGCCTGATTCTACGGCACCGTAACGGGGACGGGTGGAGTAGTCGGAGGTCGCGACTTGACCGAGCTCGTAGAGGGTTGAGAAGGGGCTGAAGCGGGGGGGGGAACGTTGGGAGTGAGGGTGGGAAGGGTCGAAGTCGGGGATGCCGAAGTAGGAGCCGGAGGGAGGGGGGGCGGTTATGGGGGAAGCGCCGGGGGTGGCTTTGGCGGCTGTGGAGAGGAGGCGCCTGGAGGGGCGGATGATGGCTTTAGACAGCATCTGGAGTTAAAGCCCTGTTGTTATGTGCGTTAAGTTGAACGTGTTAGACACTTTTAGAGCTTGCCTTTTTGTAGAAGCGGACGAAGTCGCGTTGCCGTTGGTGTTCTAGGGTGATATTTTGGTAATTTAAAAACGTTTAAAGAACTTTTGATTTTATAATCGAACATATATAACATATAAAACTCGTAATATAAAATAATATGACATCGTTACAGTGACGAATTGTATAGAAATTGGACTGAGAACGGAGGCAATCGGAAACCAACTTTTTCACATAACAAAGTAGAGCAACTATACTAATACGATACGACGATACGATACGACTATGCGAAACACTTTAACATGGAGCAAGAGCGGAGCTTATGGGGGCGAAGACAATATAAAACGAAGATAGGGTTTCTCACTTCACGAAGTGTCATGATGCTCCGATGCTCCTAAAATCCCAAAAATCGATTTCCAGGTCGACAGAAGGAGTGGATCTTTTTGGACAAAAGTGAAGTCCTGGCAACCCCTCGTTATGGCTTTACGTGTAGGTTCCAATGTTTACAAGAAGTTCAAAGGCTTCGGGACCTGGAAAGGCTATATCAAAGAACGTATCTCGGGAGGAAAGGCGTTGGTGAAGTGGGAAAAACGGGACAGATGGGAAGGTGAAACTGAAGAGCTGCTAAGAAGCCTGAAGTTAGTTGAGAACAGAAAGGAGAGAAGATAAAAACGTCATCCTCTGTTACCAAGGTTGACCCGAAGAATAAGAAAAGGAAGAAGGCCACCAAACCTCCTCCAATCTCCTATCCCCACTCAGCCGTAATCTTCTCCCACCCCGGAACCGAAGCCACCAGCTACCCCTACGGCTTCTACCCCGAATCAGCCTTCTCCTCCCCCTCAACCCCCTATTACAAGCC
The DNA here is from genome assembly GCA_030267945.1 of Triparma strigata. Taxonomy (NCBI): domain Eukaryota; class Bolidophyceae; order Parmales; family Triparmaceae; genus Triparma; species Triparma strigata. The sequence goes on from BRXY01000223.1 coordinate 48,961, forward strand.
CCCCCTCTGGCGCAACTCCTTGGCCAAACGTCGCCTCTACATGCGCGTCTCAGGTTCCACCTTAGACTCTTCGTCTCACATAACCTCCTCTGAAAATTTTTACGTCTGGGGAGAATGGACCGGTCCCGCTAAACTTTATTATATCGAAGATTCTAAACCTAAAAAATTAAACGTTCTGTCTGAACCGAATTGTATCGTTGAACCTTACGCTGATTTTAGTCGTAATCAGTTCGTTGATTTGCAGATGTCTGATGTTGATCCTTGGATTTTTAGCGTTTTTAATTATAAGTTGTGTAAGCAGGCGAATTTAGAGTTTATGAGTAAGCTTGTTTCGGGGGATGTAATTTATTTTGGGACGGGGACGAATGATGAGATGGTCTTGGACACTGTTTTTGTGGTTGGGGAATTTTTGGATACGGATGATATGACGGAGGAGAAGTATAGGGATTATTTGGGGGGGAAAAGGTTACTCGACGTTGGAGAGGAGACGATGTCTAAGGAATGGAAGGAATTTTGTGAGAGGAAGTCACCGCATACTGGTGAATATTTTAAACAAACACCAACAGGTTACAAGTACCCTGTCGCTTCCCGAATTTATAAGGGAGCGACGTACGACAATCAAGTCAACGGGATGTTCAGTTATTCTGTCGCGAATGGGGAGGTAGACGGAGGCGGAGCAAACAACAGACACGCGAAACTGGTGGTGACCGACGTCATTGAAAAGATGGTCGAAAATAGTTTAGCGACATACTGAGTAAAGTCGGGAAAAGATAAAAAGTTCAGTCCGAACGCACAGCTCACGTGCATGGGGAAGGGCAGTGAAGAGCAAATAAAAGCAGGTTTCGATTCGATGCTGCAGAGGGTTTTCGATGAGGGACGCGTCGCTGGAATCAGGGTGGCCTTGCCTGCCGAGCCGCCGAGCACCTACGACGATAAGGTCGAATTGAGTCAGACCGTTAAAGGAGAATTACTGAAACCCTTCAAAAATTGTTTCTTTTGAAAAATGACATACAAACAGTTACTACTACTACATCATTTCCTTCGCCTGCTCCTCGAGCGCGAGCATCGTCTTTCCCTTTTCGTTCAGACTGTCCATCTCGAGCGTCATCATCCTGTTCTTGGCGTTGGCCTTCTTGAACTCCTTCCTCTCCTTCTCCCTCCTCCACTCGACGACCCTCCTCTCCTGCCTCGATTTCCTCATCATCAGGGACGACGTCCTCGCCCTCTCCTTGGACATTTCGGAGTAGTACTCGAGCTGCTGGAAGAGCGCCTGCGTGCCGGAGACATCCAGCGCTGTCTGCTTCTTGTTGTTCAGTATGTCGGGGTCCGAGCCGGCGTCGATGAGCAGCTCGCAGCACTTCCTGTGGCTTCCGATGGCAGCCAGGTGTAGGGGTGTCTGGCCGTCCTTGTCCTGCACGTCGATGAGCGGGGCGATTCTCTTGCTGACGAACCCTATCTTCAGCACCTGGGGGTGGTCGGCGTTGTTCAGAATACGCTCCGTTATTCTTGTGAGGCCCTTCTCGGCAGCGAGGTGGAGGGCCGTCTTCCCGTCCTCATCCACGGCGTCTACGTCGATCCCGTCCTTCAGCAGCTTGTCCACCAACTTCAAATCCGTGTAGATGACCGCAAAGTGCACGGCCGTCTTCTCCTCTCCCCTCTTCTCCTCCCCCTTTATTCTGGCCCCCTTCTTCCTCCAGTACTTGATTTTCTTCGAGTTGAACTTCTCCCACGGGCTGCGCTGGGAGCATTTCCCGTCGAGGCACTGCCCATACAATACGTGTTCCTCGTAGCTGCACCCCGCCCCGAAATTTCTCATGGCCCTTAAGTCCGGGGCCTTCTGCGCGTGCGCGCTCTTGTTGAACTCCACCAATCCGTCGAAGGGGAGAGTGTTCTTGAGTTCTACCCCTCCCCCTACCGTGTACTTTCCAGGGCCAGGATCGCCCCCGCCTAAATCTTCCTTTGGGACCTTGAACCTGGGACCCCTTGCAAACTGCGACGAGTGACGAGTTAGAATAAAGGGCGACGATTTTGCATCACAACTAACACACACAGTTACCCCATCGCCGCATTCGCTCACCTCAATCGTCCTGCCCGCTGGCTTCGTCGACGTCGACCCGAGCTTGGGTTCGTAGATGGGTCCCGGAGTCTCCCTCGTCCTCATCTCGTACGCCTTGTTCTGCCTGCCCACGATGTGCACATTGCTGACCCTCTTCAGCGTCATGCACTTCTCAGCCAATTCGACGTTGTAGTGAGTGGCGGGCGTACTGTGAGAGCTCGGCACCGTTGGCTTCAGGTCGACGGAGTTTATCTTCGCCCAGTCCTGGCGGGTTCCCGTCGAGAAGGCCGGAGTTCTGTCAGGGATTTTGACCTTCTTCTTCGGCGTCTTCTTCTTCTCCTTCTCGAGCTTGTCTCGCTGTTCTCGTTTCCTTCGCTCGGCCTCAATTTCCATCTTCAGCTGTCGTATTGACTTGGCGGGGTCCTCCTTCTCTCCACTATCATCATCATCATTATTATTTTTATCATCATTTCCTACATCGTCTATTATTTCATCGCCTTCCTCTTCTTCTTCTTCCTCCTCCTCGTTTTCGTTCTTCCCCCACAACCTCATCATCCGCTTAACATCTTGAAGCTCCTTAGCCTTGGGCTTCTTCTTCGGCTCGAGCTTCCTTGGGTTGTTCATGCTCGTCACAAAGTACTCCTTCGGCGCAAAGTCTATGCTCCTCCTCCCCTGAACTCCGAACCTGCTGACCTTCTTCGGCAGCTCCGCCCTGAGCTTGGGCCGGTTCTTCCTCCTGCGACGAACGAAGCGAGCGTTAAGATAGGTTTAGACTTCGAAGCCACTTCGCTCCTCGCAGTGCCTCCTCACAGTGCCTCACCTCTCCCTCTCCGCCTCCCTGTGCATCCTCTCCTTCTCCTCGGGGTTGTAGCTCGCCTTGTCGACCTTGACCTTCTTCTGCCATTCCCTCCAGTACTCAGTGGAAAACGTCACCGGAGGCGGAGCCTTCCAAGGCTGTGATGCGACGACGACGAGGGTTAACTCCATCCCGCTGACCATTTTACTATATCCACCCCGCCCTTACAAAAAACCTCACCTTCCCGTGATCGTTCAACTTCTCCAAATTGACCTTCTCAAGCAGCGCCTCAGCCTCCACGAGCATGGGGTCCACGACTCCCAAGTCCGCTATCCTGTCGTCCGCCTCCTTCCTCAGCCTCGCCTGCCAGTGAGAAAGATTGACATTAGACGTTACTTCAATGCAACAACAACAGCGCGATGATAGTGCGGAAACCAACTACAAGTGCAGTAGTGTAGTTGCCAGCAGCAGCAAACAGTTAATAGCAGCATGTCTCTTCGCTCCTCACCTCCTCCTCCTGCGCTGCCTGAAGGGCCACGCTGTCCTCCTGAAATACCTCCGTCAGGACCTTCTTCTCGGCGACGGAAATGTCGGAGGAAGCGTCGGACTCGTCATCGCTGCCGCTACCACTCCCCCGGGCGGAGTCGGGGTTGCTGTCAAGGTCTGACATTTGGAGCTGTTAAAGAGTTGGACTTATCAGGTTTGGTTTGATCAAGAAAAAATGTGTAGGATAGGCGACTGGCAGAGGGCGCGGCTGATACCCCGGCGTTCAGACTTGAGGTAGGAGGTCGGTCGGGCCAGAATAATATGTGATTTATTGCCAAATTGATGTTGGTATGTAAAGGCAACTCAGCCAAATGGTATTTGGTGTTTTGCTCAGTGGGCTTTCAGCCGGGGCTCTCGCCACTCGACGTACCCCCGTAAATGGATCTTCCATTGTCAACACCCCGCTCACCTCCTCGGAAGGCCTCCTTCAATAGTAAACCATCGCGTTCAAGGTCCTCAGGAGATGTTGATAGTAAAAGGTCTAGGTCGGACAGATCTAGAAGTCGGTCGGCGTCTCCTGAAGTTGGCAGGAAGAGGAGGGGGGGGAAGGTGGGCAAGTACATAGAGAAGCAGAGGAGGATGGAGAGGGAGAGGTGGCTGCAGAGCAGGGGAGGAGGGATGAGGGAAGACGGGGAGGAGAGAGAGTCGGAATTGCAGTTTACTGCAGGTGCGGAAAGGTTCACAATAACGACAGACCACCACAATCCACCGCTGCACTCGCCCCCTCCGCAGTCGGGCAACTTCGGGCCCGATCCTGGGAGCGTGTCGTTCCTGGGTTTGCACACGGTCACGAATCTTCCCGGTGTGGAATACGCCAAGTCCGAGACCTGCGCCACAGTGGGTAGCGAGAAGAGCAGTGTCGTGGACGAGACCGACTTCGCGTCGATGGGCCCTCCCTCCAACCGGCTCTCCGACCGGGAGAGGGAGCGCCAGATGTCCTTCTCCGGCCCGTTGCCCCACGCCTCCCGCTCCCTGTCCACGTCCTTGGACCGCAGATCGTCGTCCTCGGACAGACCCCCCTCGGAAGTCCTCTCCTCGACCCTGTCCCTAGAAAACCTCGAGGCATTACCCTCTAGTTGCTCTCCCAGAAGCAACTCGCCCAGTAGAAAAAGCATAGGTGAGTGAGTACGAGCGATCATTCGGTCGTATAATGTGTTGTTAGTTAACACACCACCTTCACAGATTCTCGATTAGGAGTTTTAGGCAGCGACCTAAGCTGCGGAGGCAGCCTCCGAGAAGAGGAAGTGAGCAGCAACGCGAGCACGATGAAGAGCAGAGAGAGCAAAAGAAGCAACGTGTACTGAACAAATATAGATCAACAACTCTATTTATTTATCTTGAAATTGAGAACATCGAACCTGTAGGAGAAACCTTCTCTGTTCATCCTTTCTCTCTCCCCCCCCCCGCCTCTTACGGGGAATTCTATGGGCTCTCTCTATAACCCCTCCCCCCCCCCCTCCTCCTCCTAACTCTGCTGACACTGCGGCGGCATCGGCGTCCTATCCTTCCCCTCCTTCAACCTAACCTTAGCCCTCTCCAACGCCTCCCCCACCTCCCCCTTCTTCTCCTCAGGGCACACCCCCAAACATCTCTCGAAAGCCTCCACCGCATTCTGGCTCCTCTCAATCCTCGGCGCCATAGCCATCAACGATACCCCATGCCTCCAGTGAGACTTCCAGAATTTCGGATCACAACGAGCCGAACATTGTGCGTCCCAGGACGCTTTCACCCATTTCTTCTGTGCGAGGTACGCGGCTGAACGGTTCGCGTATATTGAAGCGTATTGTGGGTCTTCTTCTTTGTCTATTTTCTTGATTATTTTAATGCAGTTGGTGTAGGATGAGGCGGCGGATTCGTAGTCGCCGGAGGAGAAGGACGCGTTGCCTGAGGATTTGTAGGAGGAGATCTTTGAGGAGACGTCGCCTTCCCAGTCTGCTTCAGTGTCTGCTTTAGTGTCTGCTTCAGTGTCTGGAGTTGGGGTTGTAGTTGTAGTTGATGGGAGGGGAGTTGCCTCGACTGGAGTTGAAGAGGAGGGGGAAGACTCGAGCTCGCTTATGGAAGTGCGGACTGCTGCGAGCTTCTCAACGAGTTCTGACTCCTCCTTTTTTAAATCTGACAGTGAGGACATGTTCTACGAACGAACGAATGACAGTTAGAAACGTGTAGTATACAGCGTGTAGTATATGAAATGGGATGCGCATTGTCGCACGTGAAGACTGCCTCTGAAAATCGAAAATATAAAGGGCTTATATAAAACCTTTTCAAACGTTCCTATAATCGTTACTGTGTTCCTAGAGACAATAATGGCCCAATACTGGCCCAATACCGCTCCACTAAGCGGCTTACGTTGCGATTTGAGCTGTGAATGAGCTGTGAATGATTTGAACTTTATTTGGGTCATTTTTATTTTTTCAGCCTTTTCCTCCACTTTTACTCTGAGCAGCTTATAAATTGATACGACTCGATTCTGCCTCAACCCTTGCGTTTGCGGCGTTACAGTTACCCTTCTACAGCGCTTCTTTGCCTTGTACAGGGTCTCTAGCGTTATTAAGTGCTCATATCAGGTTGCTTTCATTTGAACTCGATTAGCACTCGATTAGCGATCTCCTTGTTCTCCTACAACTAATACTGTTGCGGTGCTATAAAATGTCCGTTACTCCGTCCCTTACTCCGTCCGAAAAGCGCTCAATCCGCCTCTTCCTGGACCGCTTTCAAACATCCTCCCAGCCAACTGCCTCAAACATGACAATGCTCTACGGTCTCTCAGCTTTATTATCCTCCCACGGTTTAAAGCACATCTCACAAATTGACTCCCTCGACAACATTACCTCAGACCAACGAAAACAAGTAATATCATCTCTAACACACCACCAACCTAACAAATACTGGAACGGCCGTCCAGACGTATCAAAGCGTCCTCCCCTCCCAACCTCCTCCAAAAATTATTCCCGCAAGACAGTAGTAAAACGTTATCCCTTCGCTGACGGTTCTTCCGTCTCCCGTGTCGTTCGATCCGGTTTACCCGTCCCTCTTAAACTCTCCAACGAAAGTATATATAAGTGTATGAACGATTACGGTGTTAGACCGCTTATTACGTTGAATGATAAGGTTAAGGGGAAGGTTGTTGGGGAAGGTTTTAGGTGAGTAAAGGTGAATAAGGCGCGACACCCGTTGAAGAGGAAAACGCATGATGGAATAAGGCGATAAGAAGCGTTTTTTTTCTAATCCTCTCCCCCCCCCCCCTCCTCCACCGTTTTTTGTTCGTTCGTTGTTTAAAAAAAAAATAGGGAGTTTAATTTTACTGTTTTGGGGATGAAGAAATCGGATGTTAAGGAGGCGTTGAGGTGGGTGGGGGCGATAGGGGAGGAGATGGGGGGGAGGGTCACGCAGCTCGTTAAGAGGGTTGAAGGGGGGGGGAAGGAGCACTTCAAGTTTGAGGAGTGGTTGGATTTGGTTGAGGAGGTGAGAGGGAAATATGGCAGAACAAAACACCATATAAAGAAATAAGCCTAACACACTTCCCTAACCCCCAGGCTGTCGAGGCGGACGTCAGGGACAAGGAGGAGGAGACCGAGGATTTCTTCGGAGCATCGGAGGCGCCTCAACAGCAGCAACCCCAGTACCAGCAAGAGGGGGGGGACGAAGCCGAAGACTTCGACGAAGCCGAACTGCCCCAGCCCCCCCAGGCCTCGACCAAACCCAAGAGAAGCCTTCTCGTGGGCGGAAACGTCATCCCGTGGGACGGCGTCGGAACACGACGAACAGCTTCCATGCCCGAAAATCCTTCCAACTTCCAGCAAAAGCTGAATAAATCGTCGTCCGATTCGTCCGTCTCCTCCTCCGTGAAGCGCGCCTTCCGGCAGAAGACGAAGGCCCAGCGCTGGGAGATCGACAGGAACTTTGCCCTCCAGCGCAGGTCTAAAATTCAGGCGAGCAGGGACGCGGAGAACGTTCAGTTCTACGGGAGAGCTCAGCTGGGTGGGATGAGGAGTAATAAAGAGCCCAAGGATAATGTAGGGAGGAAGGTGAGACGTTTAGAAATAACCGGCTACGTTCCCGCTCCCCCGCCGAATTCTAACTCTCGGTTCGACACCAATAAAATTCGCAGCATCTGAGGGGAATCATTAGGGAGGGTCGCGAGAAGAAGAGGAACTCCAATAAAGACAAGAGCGACAGCGTCGAAACCGCCGACCTTGAGATCGAAAGCGGTCGGGGAACGCCCATCAGGTCGATGTGGGTAAGCAAGAGGTCGTCATCCGCCGGGGACGCGGTTCGGAACGCTGAGAATTTCCTTAAGACAAACTTGGCAGTGGACGCGGGGGGGGAGCCGAGCGAGACGAGCACGGACGCGAGCTTCAGGAACAGGCTTAACGAACTCACGGACCCTAACCTCGAGTCGAATGTCGTCAAGGGGAGAAAGGACGAGCCGAGGAGGACGAGCAGGCCGCCCCTGAGGTGAGAGACCGCGGCGAACGATTCAGCTGTCAACCCCCGCCACGTTCTTTCTAACTCATTCGCTTCACGAACTCGGACGGCAGCGGATGGATCGGCGATTACTCCAGCGACACCAGCTTCAGGCGGCCGGGAGGTTGGACGAAGCCTAGCGCCGAAAGCTCCCGCGACACCAGCTCCGCCAGCGGCGGCTCCAGCTGGAACTTCACCAAGATCGTCGACAAGACAGCCTCCTCAGGTTCCGACCTCAACTTATCAAAAGGTTCCTCCTCAAAAATTTCAAACGTAGGGGGATCGAACAGCGGGAGCAGCGTAAGCAGCAGCGAAATATACACCAGGGACGCGCTAGCGATGGCCAGCCCGGGGAGCGAAGGGACAGGGGGAAGCAAAACACCTGAACTCAGCCCGGATTCGAACGTGTGAAGTATTATTCATCCGGAATCGAGCTGGGGGGAGAGAAGGAAAATGGGGTAGGGGGGGGGGGGGGGGGGGGGAGAAAGAGATAAAACAACGGAGTTTTTTTTGACTGCAAAGTAAAATATTATACATGCGGAGGCGCGAACCGCTTTCCGTGTTCGATGTACGTTCCTCTTCCAGTGAGCAAGACGTCGAAACCTAATCCCTCCTCCACTTCGAACCTGAACCTTGACCTGTACCTCTTGTCGAGCCCCGGCTTGAACTTGACGGTGATGGCCCTCGGGTTCCTCGGGTTTATCGTGTTGACCTTCCTGAGCTTCTCCCCGAACTCCAGGTCGCTCTCCTCCCCCCTCCAGGTGAGGCTCATGCTCGTCTTCTCGAAGACTGGGGCGTGCTTCTTCCTGTTCTTGTCGTCCGGGAGGCAGTAGCCTGAGCTCGGCAGGGGGAGGGTCGGCCCGGCCTGGCTCCCCTCGTACTCCGAGAAAATGAACACGGAGGGATCGTCTGTGTGGGCCTTGTTGAGCTCGTTGTCCGGGTCCAGTATCATCCTCTTCCTCTTGGGTTTGATCTCGGGGATGTGAGTGATCTTGTAGTTCGCCGTGACCAGCGTCGGGTTGCAAACGTAGACGATGATGTCCTGTTCTTCTTCGACGTGGACGGTGCCGTAGTGGTAGTCGGAAGGCTGGACGGCGACGGTCGGCCTCAGGAGCTCTCCCTTGAGCTCGACGAACTGCGTCTGGCCGGTGTTGAACTTTATCTTCAGGCGGCCCTGGGCGTCGAGCTTCATGTCCCTGCTCTCGTCGACATCGTCCCTGGAGCCGTCCGACAGCGGAGTGACCTTGGGCTTGAAGCTGACGGACACCTCCACGCTCTCCAGAGGCGGGAGCCTGAAAAGCCTTCCTCTGTCCGTGTTCCACTCCTCCGAAGAGGGGTTCTTGTAGCTCGGGTGGGGCAGGCTCATCGTCTTGGCACTCTCCAGGACGAAGGGGCCCTGGCACGTCAGGGCCAGGTCCTGAGAAATGCTCAGCTGGTTCGTCAACAGGAACGTCTGCTCCATGGCGTCCGGAAGCTCCCCGGTCTCCTTGTACTCCTTGTACTCCATCGCAGAGATGGAGATCTTGACCACCTGCTTGACGTCCACGTCCTTGTCGTCGACCTCGCTGATGGCGTTCTTCTCCCCGTGCCTCCTCTTGTCCAAAAATAGGAAGGGGGAGACCGCCATGGCCTCGACGCCGAGCTTGACGGCGCCGTTGGTCTCGCGCTCGAGCCCGCCGGCGTCGTCTCCGTGCCTCGCGGTCTTCCTTCGGCTGCTACTGGCGGTCCCCGTCTTGCTGCTCAGGCTGTCCAAGCTGCTCGACTCCATCAGGCTCGGCAAGGGCTTCGGGTGCAGCCACTGCGCGTCCGCAACCATCAGCACATTCATCAGCTTCCTCCACAGCTTCTTGTCCCCGATCTGCTCGTCCGCCACCACCTCCCGCAATGTGATGGTGAAATTCTTTTCGCCGTGCTTCGGGATCTTCATGGCTTGCGGGTGAATGTCGAAGGGTGACTCGAACTTCGGCTTCTCGTACAAGCCCAACTTGATCTTGAACGGATCGGCGCTCGAGGCGTCTTCGTTCTCGTCGAAGGTGAGCGCAACGACCCTGTTGTCCACCGTGTCGTCCGCCGGTTCCCTGATCGAGAAACGAACGAGCGAGTCGATGGGGCCGCTGTTCTTGATGCATATGGTCCTTGTGAGGGGCTTGCAGTTGAGCGCCACCTCCCCGAACTTCATCTTCGCCAGAGGTCCAGACACCGTGTCTAGGCCGAGCGAAGTCGTCTTCAAACTGAGCGGGCAGCCGACCACGAGCGAGCGGAAGTCCAAACGGGTGATGGGAGCCCCGGTGATCTGACAGTGGATCTCGTCCTTGTACGTCCCGGGCATGTTGTTGAAGGTGTTGACGGTGACCAGGGTGATGCCCCAGGGAGTCAGTATGCCCTCCTTCGGCCAAACGTCGACGGCGAAGCCCAGTCCGCCGCCCAAAATCTGAAGGTCCTCCTCGTACTCGATCCTCGCCCGAGTGTGCTCCTGCCCATTCTTGGTCTGGAAGACCCCCGCCTTTTCGTGGGCGTTGCCCAAAATCGGCTTCTTCTTTCTCTGTCCGCCCTTGGTGCTTCCTCCGAGGCTGCTGCTGCCCCTTGTCTGCGAGAATCCAAAGTCGTCGCCGTCGATGTCCGCGGGAAGGTACTTTCGCGGGTTGATGGAGAACTTGGCCGGCACCGCGCTGAAGTTGCGAATGATGAACCGCATCGTCCTCCTCTGGAAGAGCGCGACGTCGCCCTTGACGTGCATCTTCGGAGGCAGGCCGGGTTGAGGGACATCCTCCGGGTCTCCGATGAACTGCGGCGCGTCCGGCGGGCACAGCGGCTCGGGGATCTCGTCCCCATCCTCGACCCTCTCGTACCCGACGACGACTCCCTTGCTGATGGTCTTGAGGTTGAAGCCGATGTTCATGTTCATGCCGAAGATCCTGCAACGGTAGAGGTCATCAATCGCCCCGGGAAGCTTGGCGGTGTAGGTGACCTTGCACTTGAGCACCTGCTTGCTGGAGAGGCTTCCGCTGTCAGGCTCGAACTCGACATTGAAGCTCGGCGACACTCCGGCGGGGCGCTCCCACTTAAACTTGGTATCGAGGTTGGATAGATTTGTCATGGTCACGTAGCGCACCACAGGGACATCCGTGTAAGTGATGCCGAGGTTGATCTGAGTTGTGTCGAGGTAGACCTTGGGGCACTGCACCTCGCCACGGACTCCGACGTACTGGGTCTCGTAGTCGTGCTCCTTGCTGTCGTCAGAGACGAGGAACGCCAGGGTGGCGCGCAGGCGCTGGGGCAGCATTCCGGCGGCACAGTTGATGATCACCTTCCCTGTCTCCTTGGGCCCGAGGATTCCGTCGTGAGGGCTGAAGGTCAGGTTGCAGTGAGGCGAGTCGATCTTGAAGCTATTGGGGGAGTTGCCGCTTCCCATGCTCGAACCTCCCATGCTGAAGGAGCTGGCGGAGCTCATGAGGCTCATGCCGCGAGTCGTCTTCCTGCCGTACGCGCTCTTTCCGGGTGTTGTGGAGAGCTTGGAAGATAGAGCCATGACCTTTTCGTCCAAAGCGTCCGACTTGCTGAGGTAGAGGCAAGCCCAGGCGAGAGGGACGTCGCCCTCGTTGCGGAAAGTAACGGTGAATTCTTTGTTTCCGCCAACCGCGACGAGGCCGAAGTCCACCTCGCTCTGTTCGATGCGCAGGCGAGGCCCGATGACGTCCGCAGAGAGGCGAATGATGCTGCTGGAAAGGTTCGGGTTGCTGCCCTTGACGTTCACCGGGAGGGAGAGGCCGACCAGGCCCTCCGGCTTGGCGGAGAAGGTAACGGTGGAGGAGATGGAGCCGAAGGGGGGTATCAGCCCAGCCTTGGGGTTGATCTCGACGAGGTAGTCATTCATGTCCGGAACTTCGTGGGGTCTGCCGCTGGAGATTACGCCGTCATTGTCGTCATAGTAGGGCGTTCCAAACTCAAATTCGCTGGGGATGCCGGCCCCGTTCTTCACAATGACCTGCTTGGTGTATATGACGCCGGCCGTGAGCTTTCCGGGGAAAGACAGGGCCACAGGATCGACGCCGAACTTGACGTAAGAGGAGGATCCGCGGAGGACGAAGCCGAGGCAATCCACCTCCCTGCGGATGGCGTCCTGCACCTCGGCGATGTCCATGGTGTCGAGATTCCTCTCGATAGCCGCCTGAAGGTCGTTGGGAATCCCGTCCATGAACTCAGTGATGGTGATCTCTCCATCCCCGTCCGTGTCGACGATTTCGAGGCACTCTCTGACGGCCCTGCTGTGGGAGTCCAGGCCGATCTCCTGCAGTTTAGCCTTGAGCTCGTCCTTGTCGATTGTCCCCCCGCCGTCGACGTCCATGGCCTTGAACCACGCCTGCATGCGGAGGTACTTTCCGTAGCCGTGCTCGGCGAGGTTCCTGAGGAGGCCGGCTTGGTCCTCACTGGGGATGGCGGAGGGCGGAACGCCTTCCACGACGAGGACGTTCTCCACCTCGGCGATGGTCGGCATCTGTCCGGCCGAGAAGCGAACAGTAAAAGTTGTGTCTGAGTTGGCTGAGAAGACTCCGTAGCGCGGCTCAATCTCGAAGCCGCGAGGGTCGTCATTGTACTCTTCGGTCCCCTTGAGGACGCCGTTGCCGCGGGATCCCACGGCCCTCCTGCTACCCATTTGGCACAGCTGCCTCGATCTCGGGCGTCCGCCCCAGCCCTCGACCTTCTGCAACTTCTTGGACACAATATCTCGGAAGTCCCACCTGAAGTTGAGGTCGATGGGCGTGTCGTTCCTTATGGAAACGCGACGCTCGCAAATATCCCCGCAGGGGATGTTTTCGAAGTCGACGAACTTGGGCTGGAGGGAGAGGGGATTGACCGCCACGTCCTCCAGGGGGACGTCGTTCACGTTCGAAACGCGGAGGAAGACCGACTCTGACGAGCCGTTGAGGGAGTAGGTCGTCACGTGGCAGTTGTCGCAGACGATGATGAACTTTCGCTTGTGGTGCCCCAGCTCCACGGGCGAGTAGTCGACGTGGAGAGTGACAGAGTCGCCGTGGTCGAGGTCAAAGTGAGTCGGGTACATCTTGAACGGTTTCATTTCGAGGGTCGGAATCTGCGAGTGTGCCTTGGGCGGTACTGGCCACTCCTCCTCGAGCATGAGGCGGAAGCGTCCCTTACCGCCGTCGTTCCTGCACTCGAACTGCACCCTCTTCGCGTCGCCGACCAAGCAGGCCCCGACAGGGAAGTCGAGGGGGATGGAGAGCTTGGGAGGAGGGCGGTGGGCCCACAGCTTGACCTGGAACTTTCCACCCTCGCTCACGCAGGTGACCAAGTCTTCGTAATTTGCCAGCGAATCTGGCTGGAAGCGAACTATTATCTTCACGGCCATGCCCGGCGCGAGGGTGCCGTGTCCCTTGGACTCTCCGGGGTACTCAATTTTGGTGAAGGAGAAAAACTGCGAGGTGCTGGGAAGGATGGTGATCCCCCTTGAGATAGCAGTGGCGTTTCTTATGTAGAGCGCCTTCTCGTAAACACCGTCGACCTGGTACTCCGTGAACTCGACGACGCTGGGCTGCGCAATCATGAAGTTGTGGTCTCCGTCCGGGAACTTGAACTTCGGAGCGCCGGTGAAGGCGCCCTCTTGAAGGTCAGCCTCGGTGGCGAGGGGACGAGTCAGAACGCGAGTGTTATTGATAGCTCGCTTGTCGTAGCGGGGGTTCTTCAGGTACTTCAGCTTCTGGTCCATGTTCCTGAGAACCTGCATGTCCAGATCCCACTGCTCCCCCTCGAGCCTCACTTCCGGTTTGGGCTTCGCGGGAGGCTCTGTACCGGTGCCGACGAGCCTGTTGGGGTCCACAGTCTTGATAGTCTTGCCGTCAACGGGCGCTACAAATTCTAATTCGGGGGGCTTCTCGGAGTGCGTGTTGTACTCAACATGAGGAGCCAGGTCTAGGTCGAGGGCGGTGCGGGCGGGCTTGGGTGGGGTGGGGGGCTGCGGCTCCAAGTTGAACTTGACCGTAGTTGTGGTGTTTTCGAAGTCGAACTTTTTGCCGTGGGGGGCGTGGCTATTTGTCATGATGAGCTCAGAGCGCTTCGTGTTGTTGGCGGTCTGCTTCAAGTACCCCGGCTTCTTCATTACGTCCTCCAGTCTGACCTTCCTCTCCGTCCTGCTCTTGAGGGCGCTCATGGGCAAGGTGCCGCTGACCCTGAGCAACCTCTCGTGGTTCGCCTGCACCAAGTGTCGGGCTCCGACCAGGTTTTGAGCGAACTCCCCGAAGGGATCGTCGGGGCTGGACATCTCGTTCAGGTCCAGAGTACTGTAAGGGATGGGGACGTGGGCCGACTGGATCAGACCCACCCGCTTGAGGCTGTGCTCCGACTTGACGTCTTCTATTATGGCGTGCTTGTGCTGCTGGCCGAGGTAGCTAATGAGGTTCTCAGCCTGAGAGTGCTGCATCTTGAGGCGGGACTTGATCTCGTCGAAGCGGACGAGGTGCCAGGGGCGCTGCGAGGGCGGAGGAGCGAAGCGACGAGTTAGAATTATGAAAATGAATAAGATTGACGCAGCTGCTTTTTTTTTCTCACCTCCTCCTCGGGCTCGGGCTCAGGCTCTGGGTCTGGGTCGGCCAGGAGGTCGGGAGACTGGTCGGGGTCGCCGCCGAGTTCCGAGGAGGGAGGCTCTTCGCCCAAGGGTTCAGAGTCCGGGTTTTGTTCCTCCTTCTTCTCCTCGCCCTCTTCGTCGCTGCTCCACTCTTCGTCGTCGTCGTCGATCGGCTCCCCGTCCTCATTCAGCCTGGGCTCCCTCTTCTTCGTCTTCTTAACCTCCTCCGCCGGCGGCTCATCCTCCGGAGCTTCTTCCGTGTCCGATTCGATGTCGGTTCGGGCGAAGACTTCCTTGAACGTAGTCGACAGCAGGTGAACAACAGAACCGACAGCTGCGGGCGTGGGGGAGGGTGGGTGGGTGGTGTTAGGGCCGAGGGGCAGGGTCAGTGTGTTTCAAAACAAGGTTTGGGGTCATAAAGAGAGGTCAAAGCGGCGACGGGGGTGGGGGCTTTGGATGGAGAGGGACGATTTCTACGATCCAGGCCGAACACAGCCATCGAAGGACTTCCACGCGGTCGAGGAAAGGCCTGCTGGCTTCCATCGCGGACGCACCTGCTTTCTGTTCGAGATTTGAGTCCTCCTCCATTCCTTCAGGAACGGTGGGCGATAGGGGGGCTTCAGATGTGTAGGAGGCTTCAGAGCGGGGAGTCTCAGACTCCCCGGGTTCCAGTGGCGCTTCCTGCTCCATGGATTGATTGGGAAGGTAAAAGGTTAACGCTTTTGTTTTACTCTTTTGGCTTTTGGGCCCTTGGCTTTTGAGGGGTGAAAGAAATCATGGATTTATATAATCTTGACAAACAAAGAGCACGTGAATAATTCGCGGTTGGAATATAACCAGGATCGATGCACTCCAGGAGCTTGTTCTGTGTGCTTTAAAATATTGTTTCCTCGCCAATCCCATCAATTTAAACTTGTCCTTCCCCTCCTGTCCTTTCCTTTACTAGTACTAGACCCACTCCGCTTTTCCACAAATCCGACACGTTCTTCTCGTAGACCTCCCCCCCATGTCTGATCTGGTCTCTAAGGTCAAGGCCCTGGAGGCCGAACTCAAGGAAGCTGTAGCGAGGCTCGGCGCAGAGCGCGAAACCAACGCGAGGCTCAACGCAGAGAAGGAGGCAGCGGCCGCCCAGCTCGATGCAGAGCGTAAAGAGAAGGACGAGGCAGTCAGGAAGCTTGCAACGGTCGTCAACGAGATCAACAGAGACGCGACGCTCCAAGCGAGGCGTCTCCGTGCCGACGCTACCGCTACCTCGAACGACAGCGAACCCTTTGACCGGGACAACCCCAGGGTCAAGAAGGTTGGGGCGAACGTGCTGAGCGAGAACACAATGATCAACAACTGCCGCACCAACGTCACGATCCACGAGGAGATGGAGGCGTTTCTAGAAGCCCTCCTCGGCGACCGATCGGAGGTGGACAAGGCACTCTTTCAGGAGGTTTTGGAGGAGGGTGTCTCTTACTGGAGCTTCATGATTACCATTACCAAATCGTGCGACCTTCTCCTGCGCATGCGAGTGGAGAGACAGGACGAGGATAAAGTTGTAGTTAAAGTCGAGTCCGTCGAGGAAGAAGGTGAGAGAGTGAATGAGGGGATGAAACAGGGAATGGAGTCGCGGCTAACTTGCGTAACCTTTGCAGAGCTCGAGGCGACGTCTCTTCCGAACCCACACTCGACGGCCACGAAGAAGCTTTGGCTTCTACTTGAAGAGGGGACGATTGTCCTGCGGCCGCTTCCATTCGGACAGGTGAGAGGCCGAGAGGAGAAAAGCGACGAGCTGAGAAAGCGCGTTTACGGGATCTCGGCGCTCATTGCCGCCACTTGCGTACGTATCGTAGCTGCTGCAAACTTTTGCAACGATTTCTAACGCTATAATACCTGTAAATTTCCCCTCCTCTTTGCAACTCACTTCGCTTGTCGCAGACATTGTTCACGTTCAAGGCCCAGGTGGACGTCGGCGAGGTCACTAAGGACGCCATTATTGCGTCACGGAGCTCGTTTCGTAAGTCCACCACCAGGACTAGGCCAACGACCGCCGCCAGTATTCCTAGCGCCATCAGCGGCGTTACTAGTAGCAGGGGTGCTGCATTGAAGAGGCTCGGAGCCGGCGACGAGGCCGACAAGGCCAATAAGCTCTTCTGCAGGTTGGCCGAAATGTTCTACGAACGATTTAAGAAGGAGGACGTCATCGACGAGAGGAGGAAGGCGGACTTCATAGAGAACGGAATTCCGAACGCCCCTCCCTTGACAGGGGACGAGCAAAAGATGATTAAGGAATCTATGGAGCTGGTCGAGGACGTCGCTTCTCGAGCCAAGAGAATCGCTGGGACGGTCAACGAGTCGGTGGAGAAGTTTCTCTACCGCGCTGAGGGTGATAAGACCGCTGTGGGGATGACCGTGGCAAAGATGGACGTGCCCGCGGTCGTTTTGTGCACGGAGCTCTGGTTGCTTGACACCTACGCAAAGAAATCTGAAAATAAGGGCGCAGTCATTCGTGAAGTTTGGAATGACCTGGACGGAACACGAGGCCTTCAGTTCACCGCTTCAGTAAGCCTGCCGGGCGGTTTCCAGGACAGGCTGTTTGAGTCGTGGGTTACTTTTGAGGAGAAGGTCGAGGCTGACGGGCGACGGACCTACATCATCGCCTTCTGTCCCCTCGAAAATTACAAGGGAACGCACCACAAAGTCGACGGTGCTGAGAAAATGCAGGATGCGACGTCCAGAGGAGTGCACATCGTCAAAGAGCTCACCAAGAACACTTGCGAGTGGACGTGGGTGCAGCAGGTCGACCTCAAGATTTCCATACACGCGAGATTGCTGGACATTGCAGCCAGACAGAACTTGAGCTGGGCCAACGAGTTGCAGGAGAAAATCCGCCGGAACGGGAAGGAAGTCGACCGAGAGGGGGTGAACGCTCTTGCTGCGGTCATGGAAAGTCGGAGGGGGGTGCCGCTGATGGAAGACCAGGCGGAAGTTTTCGAGAGGTGCTTGGAGCTGTTGGGGGAAGAGGGGGGGGATGAAGGGTGGAAGGCGCTCGAGTCGACCAGCAAGGAGGTTGAGATGAAGATGAAGTACTTTCCGCCCAAAAAGGGGGAGCGAAGTGTCGGGACGGGGAGGGCCGTAGGAGTCGTTGACTGCTCTGCGGAGGAGGTTGCGGCTTGGTTGATGGATTTCTGCAACAACGACCGAATGCGCATTAGTAGGGAGGAAGGTAGTCCTGCAAGGCTCGAGTTGAGAGAGCAGCAGAGGGAGAACGAGAGAACCTTTGCGACGGTGAAAAAGATGCCGTTAATGCTCGACAACAGAGAATTTGTCGGGAGGATGATCTGGAAGTCGGAGGAGGGAAAGGTATTGATAGCAATAGAGTCAGTCGACGACAGAGTTGACTATGGCGCGGCCTTGAGGCCAACGCGAGGCTTGACACGAGGATTTCGACTTATCGAAGATCTTCCTGTTAGAGGTGGCGCGAAGCAGTGCCGAGTGACTGTAGTTTCACAATTTGATGCTGGAGGAGCCATTCCGACGTGGGTCGTGGACAAGATGTTGCCTCGATCTCTAAAAGTCGTTCAGGAGGCGATCGACGAGTTCAGGCAGGACGATAGGATTGACGCTGCGGTGAGGGAGGAACTTTCGACGTTTTTAGAGGAGCACTGGGGGGAGGAGGTTTACAGCGAGGAGGAAAACGAATTGCTACAGCGAGTTCGTCAGAAGTTCGAAGGGTCATTGGAGGAGCGCAAGTGGACAAAGCTCAAGGTGAGATGCTTGCGAGGAGCGAAACTAAGAGCAAGGAATGCGTCGAAGCAGGGCGAGGAGCGAAGCGTCGAGCTTGGAATTTATTTCCGTTGTCGTTGCTGTTATCATGATCGTCGAGTTTCCCTGAGTCTCTATCACTGTGGCTCCTCATCGTCGCTTCGCCAGTAGTTCCTGCCTAGATAGATATATTCACTGTCCGCTTCGCAGCGTAATTCTAACTCGTTAATACCAATCTTCTTGCGGCTTGCTACGTTCGTCGCAGTCGCCTGACATCTTGGTGACGATGGAGAGCACCTTCGAGGAGGGTGGATCAGCTTCTGGGATTGGCAGAGCTGTCACGATAATTGACGCGTCGATCAAGGACTGTGCAGCTTGGGAAGTTGCCCGAATGACAAGGGAGCGAATGCGAGGCCATTCCAAATCTGGTGGGCTTGACCGCAAAGTGGTGAAGTTGACGAACCATAGCGACCTCTTTTACAACGTCATAGATTTTGGTGTCAAGACTCTCGCTCCGAGGGAGTGGATTTCGAAGGTGGTGTGGAAAATGGTGGACGAGGACACCATGATCGTTTGCGTCGAGGACGTCGAGGACGACAGGTTCACTCATGGCTCCGGGAAAGGTTACGTAAGGGCATCCTCAGTTGTCTTCTGGAAGTACGAGCGGCTTCCCGAGGACAGGGGCATCCCGCAGACCAGGGTCACGTACATCCAACAGGCCGACCTAAAGGGGTTCATCCCGTCATTCATTGTGAATTTAAAGATCGTCGGAGCGCTGGGTTATTTGTCCAAAATGCGAAAGAAATTTGACAAGAGCTTGGAGATTGACACTGGTCGCAGAGCGGCGGTCGTGCAGATGATTGAGCTGACAGAGTCATCGGGGGCGGAGGCTTTGGCGCAGTTTGAGGCACTGCACAATGAGAGGCAAGGCTGGCAGCGGCCCTCCAGGAGGTGAGAGTCTGCGAATCGAAACATAGCTCCTGCCAACGTCGCCATGATTTCTAACGAAAACATCTTCTCCTTTTGGACTCGCTTCGCTTGTCTCAGTTTTGGAAAAGCCGACAGCAAGGTGCATTCTGACAATGTCGCTGGTCGCGCTTGGGGCTCGTCTGGCCTGCAAGTTCATGGAGGGCTCGAAGAGATAGCGGCCTTCATTTGGGATTTTGGCAGCCGCGCCAATATGGAAATTAGCCATGATCTTGAGAGGACTTTTGAGGAGGATGTGGACGGGGGTTACTTCAAGAAGGTGGTCATGCGACGCCAACAGCTCGAAGGTACTCACGGCCTTCAGCATCGCAACCGCACTTTTATAAGCGAGATGAGCCTGCATCTGGTTGGTGATGGCGAGTTAGTCATACTATTCTCGCCCAAAGCCGACAATGCAGATTCAAGGCAAAGTACGAGAAGGACGACCAGAGCTCGTGGCTCTGTAACTGAGGGAAGCAAAGGTGCTGTCGAGGTGAGTGAGACGGTCGCAATTCGGTTAAAGAGTTTGGCAGGGCGCCGGACAAAACTGGAATTCGCCTGTGAGCTAGAGCTTGGGTCTGGCATTAGCAGTGGTGCAAGCCTGGCTTTTGTGGAGCGGCGGCTCGAGGAGATAGTAAATCTCGCCATTTACTTTCAGAGGCTAGTGCCGCTGGACGTCTTAAAGGTCGAGGACGGTCGAGCGCTCGGTTACGACCTTCTCTGGAAGGCGGACTTTTCGAGGCAGAGGCTGGAAAGGTTGAAGGAGGTTGCGGAAAAGAGTAATTCGCTGCGAGAGCTCTGTCTGAGGTACTCATGGATGGAGGCGATGCTAGGAGCCGCCCTCGAAGGCAGCTTGAGTAGAAATAAAGCCGCGAGGACAAAGCTTGTTTGCGTGAGCGACAAAGAGGCAATCCAGATCGGGAAGAACTTAGTGCCTTCCCTGATGACCGAGCAACTCGCAACTGCGGGTGTGAACGAGTGGAAAATTCAGAACCGTGCGGTGAAAGAATTGATGGAAGAACAAGTCTGGTTCGAGCCGATGATGGTGATCCTTGGCCAGAGCATCGTGAAGACGGCGGTGTGGGGATTGATGGCCCGGGTCATCATCGGAGCTGTGCTAAGCGTGACCGATTTAGCAACCGACCTCTTCGTCCTGAAACAGTTTTGGGACGGAGGCGATGAGCAGCTTGCATTTAGGAATGCGTCTTTGGCCAGCTTATCGGCGTCGATAGGACTTCAGCTGATTGGGGTGGTGAGCCAGTATCGAAAGAAAGAATCCGCAAGAATCCTTAAGGAGTGCTTGATCGTATTGACGGGAAGCAAAGCGCCAGTTGACGCTTATAGGGTTGCGATGGGTGCAGAGCAAGAGAAAGATACCGACGTCGACCCCATGGCAGAGATGACGTCCATGAAATGCGTTGAGCTGTTTGCAGAAAGCATTCCAGGAATCATCATCCAGTTGAGTGCCATCGTCAGTACGATAAACAGCGGAAATTATGTTACGATGGCAGCTTACTTGTCGCTGGCAGTATCTCTCTTGACGACCGGATTTATTAGCGCAACAATCAGCTATGACTTCGATACCGACCCTCAGAAGCGGGCGATCAAGCCAGACTTCTACGGATATGTACCAGATGATGGTGGGAAACGAGCAATTCTATTCTTCACGATGTTATTAATGTCGGCCATACAAGTTCTAATTAAGGCCACATTAATAATCATCCTGGCTTCAATAGGACAAAGCTTTCCAGTTTACTATCTTTTGGTTGACATAACGTTTTATATATTGTATAAGGTTGCGAGGAGAGATTTCACTTATTGGATTCCGTTAGAGGGTTTTGTGGGATTGATCGTTTCCGGTCCTTTAGAGTAATCGTTAAGTTCGTGGCTGATTTTGCGGCAATCATGCATTTTCGCCATCCATTTGAGGTAAGCGATGCTATGGCGCTCTCAATGCAATTGGATTATTCTAACCTTCTACTCCTTCTTTTCAGGTTGGAGGGTTGTATTTTTCGCTGAACATGTTCCTACCGCTTCTTGGGCTGACTGTTGTGTTGGCCTCGAATTTGGCCAAAGGTAATCTTTCTGAAGGTACCTTTGCAATTTTGAAAAGCTTGGTGACTGTCTTGGGAACCAGCCTGATTCTTTTGTTTGGTTCATTTCTTTCGCTGATGAACAAGGAGGTAAGGCGGCGAATGGTATCTAAATTATCAAGCATAATAAGTTTCTAACATAACTTCTCGCTTTAATTGATTGATGCAGTATTGCCATGCATTTTACAGCATGGAGACTGGTGGCCAGATGACAAGAAGGGTATTTTTGGAGGGTGAAGATGTCATGAAAAAAGGTGTGTTCCTAGTGCACAAATCTCACCGGTTGCCAATCAGAGACAAGGTGGCTGATTGGGTGAGCGCTGGATGGGCGACCTGGGAGGAAGAGAAGCCGGAATGGTTCACAGATAAGTGGAAAGCGAGCGTTCCTGAGGATATGAAGCCGACAAAGAAGACAAGCGATGTTGATGGTAGAGATAAGATTGTGGCCAAGAATGAAGGTGAAGAAGCTTTGATGGTGGGAGGGGAAGAGGAGCAGAAAGGCCGACAAAGAAGTATTGTAGAGATTATAAATGGGCAGAAAGCGGTGAGCTCAAAAGTGATGCCAGCTGGAGGGATTAAGAAAGAAATTGATGAGGAGGAGTTTGAGAGGGAGATGAATCGGCGAGGGTCGATTTCTATGTAATTTTTACCGGAGTAGTTGTAATAATAGGTTTGGTTTGTGGTTTGTGCTTTAAATAATAATTATTGTTGATTCGTATGCAAGACCTTCGTAATATTCAGAAGAAAGACGACCTTTGCCAATCGCTTCATCTCCTCGAGCCTCGCACCAGAATAAGCTTCACTCACACTTAGATCATTTCCTCAATGAACAATAATCTCGCCGAAAGGCTCATCTTCCAACTCAGTCAGCTTCTTCTCAACTACCTTGTGCCATTTTCTATCAAGCCAACGCATCGCAACTTAAGTATCAACCATGGCGAAAGGGTTAGGGTTATTGTTATGATTATGGTTAGGGTTAGGGTTAGGGTTAGGGTTAGGGTTAGGGTTAGGGTTAGGGTTAGGGTTAGGGTTAGG